>JAAAKG020045499.1:0-18704 GCA_010014905.2 Druon quercuslanigerum
GAGGCGGGAATCGAACCCGCAAGCCGACAGAGTGGGCCCAAAGCCTGCGCTTTAGCCCCCACGACCATCGTCCCACTGGGTTCAACCGTAGTATACTATATATAAAACAGTGATTGCGAATTTTTTTATTTTGCTTTTTCCAGCATGGCAGTTTTTCCTATTTACTATGGGAAAAATTAGAAAATCGTAGAACGAACATAGATAAAATGTCTTTACTATCGTGTTTTGTAAACTTCATAGTCTGACCTAGGGATTATAGACATTTTCTTTTGGTAAAAACGCAGTGATTTAATCTTTTTTTTATATTCCAATTAACTTAGTAACTTTATATTTTAATATTCACAACAGTAATTCTTGCAATTGTGACTCTACAGGGTGTCCCGCGAGTACTGTAGTTAATTTTGTGGGGGAGTTGTGCACAAAAAAAAAGCAAAAGAGTTCCGAACATTTTTTCGATCCGATGCTTATTCTAGTCACAAAGAAGGGTACAAGTTGTATGTTCGTGTGAGCATGTGTGGCGTGCGCACGCCGTCTCAACAAAGCAGTCCAGCACTTTGGTAGGGGAACTGCGGGACACCCTGTATATCCTGGCTTGATATCGTCTTACTGTAAAAATAAATATTAAACTATCAAATTTTATAACTGAAAGTTTCTCCGTATATAAGCATTGGAAAGGTTGAAAATAGAAAAAGAATTATTATATATTATAAATTCGTGCGCATAAAAAAGCTGCATCCAATTTAAAAATATTTTATAGCTTTTCTCTTACGCAGAAGACACTGCGAATCAAAATTCTTGAAACTTCTTTGATTACTAGAGAAACTTGAGAGATTTGAACGGCGAAAAGTGGCCAACAAAAGATTAGTAAAATGTCCCTAATTCGATAATGCGAGATATATCCTAATTCAATAGTCGAAACAACTAATGTGCTTATCAAAAACAGATAAAATAAGTTGGGACTGTATATAATTAAAATTTAAAAAAATTTAATCAGACGGGAACTCCTAAAAAAACAAGAATCCAAGTTCCAAATAAACAATATTATAATAAACAATATTAATAATAGCAGATATAGATTTTACATCGGTTTCAGGGGAAATTATCATACTGCTGGACCCAAAATATTTTTTATTATACAATTGAAAAGTCTAGGCGATTTCCAATCATTTATTTCATCTTTCAGATGCTAAAATTAACTCAATAAATTTGATTGCTGATGCATGATACGTTCGTTAAGAGAAACTTGAATATTGAAGTAGCCGACATATTTATTTATTATAATTCTGAAATATTTATCTAATTTAAGTAGATATTTGTTTGAAAATGACTCCTTTGTATTTTGCATTGAAAAAAAATTCTTTCAACCAAGTTAATACATTTTTAATTCAACGAAATAATTTCATAAGTAAAATAAATATGTCAGCTATACAAACTAAATCAATATACATATTTTTAACTTAATAAATAACTTTTACAATTCTATAACGATTTCTTTGACTTAAATTTACCTAAGGTCTTTATTAAAGTAATTTTTAAGAAGAATTATTTCTCAAGATACTGTTTTTAACCAAATAGTGTCATTTTTTACTATAAAAGATTAAATTTTTTCTAAATTGCAAAATCTTTAATTCAAAAAAAATGAATCATTAACGAAAAAGAATTTTGCATAAAGTTTCAACCAAAGATTTCAATTTTTCACAAAAGAAAGGCGATTCATCCAGAAAATCCGTCGTACTTCGTGAAAGGGAATTTTTTGTTTTAGCTGAGTATTTTCCAATGAAATATAAATAAACCTGGACGTGTTACGTCTTTTTAAAAAGCCCCTTATTTATTTGAATTCTAAACTATAAACAAATTATAAGACAAAAAATAATTTAAGATTACTTTAAAAACCTGAGGATTTTATGAAATTTAAACAAATAACCTGAAAGTATTCTAATCTCCTGAATATGGAAGGAATTTAGAGAAGATGTAACATTCAACATTTAGCAAATTTCTAGGATCAATCCTTATTAAAAATTGTTGCTATCAATATTTATAAAGATTTAAGACTATCCGTTGAATGTGTGAAATTTAGATGCGTATGGACATAGAAGTGAAAGGTCGTTTCGTATTGTTCGGTTTGCGAATAAGAAAATAACCCACTTTAGATATAGGAGAAATTTCAAGGACGTCTTTATCAAAAAAGAATTCGTATCGATGATAAATGTTTTTATTTATTATATTAGTGTAACATTGTTTCTTATTTTTTTATTTTAAGCCAACTTTGATAGGCACGATGATCCTTATTCTGTGGTCCCATGGTACGGGCTGATAAACTTATTATTTCCATCTGACGGAAGGAGAAAGCATAATATTGTTTTCGTTTGTATTATGCCGTATCTGTCACTATTTACTTCATGATGTAACAAATTTCAATCTGATTATATGGGTGAACTTTCGATTAACGTTTACCTCCAAAATGATTCACACTGCGTATACCTATGTATTTTGATGCGCTGATTACAAATATGATAGTGAAAATTGGCAAAAAAAATTGAAAAATATGTTTTAAACAAAAATTATAGACCTTATCGAAATACGTATTTTTTGTTTCAAGCATTTTTTTCTACGAGTGATTGTTTTCGCGGTATGTACGTCCATTGGTTTCGGCTTGGTGCCTAATCACGCTCATCACCGCGGGAAGGTTGGAGTACTTTGAAGACATATATCTTTCCTTTCCCACGCGACGTGGGGGCGGTAAGGCACCCCTGTGACTGGTCACACAAATAATGTAAGGTCACACCCCTGCCCCTTTTCCTACGTGAGGTGGGGGCGGTAAGGCACCCCTGTTACTGGTCACAGAAATAATGTAAGGTCACACCCCTGCCCCTTTTCCCACGCGTCATGGGGGTGGGAAGGCACCCCTGTGACTGGTCACAGAAATAATGTAAGGTCACACCTCTGCCCCTTTTCCCACGCGAGGTGGGGACGGGAAGACACCCCTGTGATTGGTCACAGAAATAATGTAAGGTCACACCCCTGCCCCTTTTTCCACGCGACGTGGGGGCGGAAAGGCACCCCTGTGACTGGTCACAGAAATAATGTAAGGTCACACCCCTCCCCCTTTTCCCACGCATCGTGGGAAAACCATTCTACGAGAGCATATTCATTATTCAGCCTTCTAGGAATTTTTCATGTCATTTAAGTCTATTTTCTCAAAAAATATTAGTCGTAGAGTAAAAATGTATTGCACATAAAATATGTATTTTCAAAAAATCTACAACTTTTATTTAAAGCTTTTTTTTATAAATTTTCAATATTCACTGAGATAAACGCAAAAAAACAATGAGTTTTATGGGTTTTTCATGATTCTCACCATGAAAATCGACTAATCGCCAATTTTCACTACCATTTTCATAATCAGCGCGTCAAAATACGTAGGTATACGTAGTTTCATGGGTTTTGAAGGTACACCCTAATCAAAAGTTTATCCGATTATATTAGCTAATATAGAAATATAGTTGAAATTTAATTTACTAACTGGCGGTGCAAAGTATATATTCTGATTTTTTCACTTAAATAAAAAAGAAATTATACAATTATATCCTAATTATAATTTAAAAAGACGTACACATTAGCACGTCTCGTTTTAAGAAGAAAGATTTTTCTTTAATGTTAAAAATAAAAAACCCAAAGAAACTTTTATTTTAGCCAATTTTGTTTACCGGAGAGATTTTTTTCTTATTCCTTCAAAGGAAGATTAAAAGAATAACACTTCAATAAATGAATTTTTCTTGAAGCAATAGTCTATCATTAATTTAATTCGTATGAGGCTTAATTCTATTATATAATTTCTGTAGATTGCATTTTGGTATTTCAATTATCAATAGATGAAGAAGTGTATATGTCTATTGGAGCTATTCCATCTTGTTCCATCTGCCGTCGTAATATTGTGCAATTACAATTCCCTTATGTTCCACCGTAAAACTGGGCTCAGGAAAAATTTCCTGCTTTGTAACTGCTCCAGAGAAAAAAATACAGTCACGAATTATTCTCAATGACACTAAATTGTAAGTCTGCTAACAATAAGTAAGATTCAGGATCAAAAAAGGGCACGTAGAATCATTTCGTTGAGAGTTTAGAGGTACCCTGACTATTTGAAAATGAATACTGCAAACAGCTACATAGTATTGCGCTTTGTTTGTAGACAGAGGTTTGAGAAAAGAAAAATTTTAAGAAAAAATTTGTTAACTACAATAAAAAAATGTTTTTTTGGATAGTTTGAGATTAATCGAGTTATAGCTTAAGAAATAATTTATGTCCAATCCCGCTAGCCACTGAACGTCTCGCGCGCGGACTATATGGCAAAATCGCCAACTGTAGTAGCACCAAGGATGAAAACTAACCTAGTAATAAGGTAATACCAAAGCATTCTAAATAAAAAAACTCAGCCTGACTTTCCTAACATTTATTTTCACAAATTGCATTTTTTATTTATTGATATTCCTTTGATATTACTGGATTGCTTGATGAGTTCTTATTTTTACACCGGCGAAAGCTGTTAGCAATCACAGCACAAGACGTTCAACTACTAGCGACTTTAGAAATGAATATTTTCTTAAATATTAATTCTATTAAGCCAAAACCTTACAGAAAACTTTCTTCTACTGACATAACCAGATTTCTAGCTGATAGCTTATGTTGCCTAAGCTTCTTTGTTTTAAGGAATAATTACTAATTTATTTCGTCGCTACTTTTTAAATACTACAAACCTAATTTTCTTTTTAATTGTGACAGAAAATGTGAACAGAACTTTTGTACTTAAAAAAGTTCTAAAAAATTTCTTAAAAATAATTTTAAGAAAGTTAAAAACACGAAGTAGCTCATTGAAGAAAAATTCCCACAGTAATATTTTGCATTAGAGTATAATTTGAAAAGGTAAAATTCATCACCCCCTTTTTAAATTGCTAGGCAACTTCTCATTTACTGGGATATAATTTTATCTGACCTTTCTATATCCGGCAGCTCAATTATCGCAAATCTTTAGATCAAAGGGAAGACAGGGAATGTAAATTTATACACTTCTTTCTACTTGATGAGCTGAGAATTGTCATTTATATATGTACCTTGAGTTTCGGTTGAGGATGGGGGTAGTACGCATCTAAAACACCTTCGAATTAGTCTCTGGAACACTGCGTAATTAGGAGAAAAAATATATATTCAGGCAGAATTCATTAGACCATTTCTTATAGATTGTAAAATAGTTTTAAAATTACCGTTTGGAGATTTTTTTATTTTATAAATCTTTCCACCGTAGAATACTCCAACGGGAAATCCTGCGTTGTCACACATTTCATCCTTGTCATGAATGCCGGCCATCACAATATCAGTTTCTGATTTTGGTGGGCTGGCTAACAGTTCTGGTGTGGTTATTAAACCTCGTGGTAATTCTGTAAAGAAAATACAGTTATTAATTGTCTAAAAAAGTCAAGCGTACAGATATCTACAAAATTGTAATATAAGTATTAAGTATACTAATCATTGTTCAATAAATATAATTTTTAATTTCTTTCTGAACCCCAACATTTTTTTATTAGTTAAAAAGTGTGAATGAACTTCATTTTAGAGAAGACCATTGAAGCAGTTTCAGAAGAAGGTTTTGTGTAGGGGGATCTAAATCTTTCACTACCTTTCTCGGAAACCTAAAAAATCAGGTCCATCAAGCTGGCACCTCCACAATCGAAATTCCTAAATTTCTTTAACAGAATTTTGGGCTTTTTTGGGATTTTTAGGGCTATATAACCGATTTTTTGGCTCCACTACTTTTTTCGAAAATTCAAATTTCGAGTGGAGGTGCTGGCTTGGATCAAGCCAGCACCTCCACTATATAAAAATTTTGAAAAATCAAAAATTAAAGACCTTAGAATTATGGGATTTTTAGACTCATAAACACGCCAACAACCGATTTCCAAAAACCACCCCTAAGAAGAATGAAACTACCCCCTACGTGAAAACGACAACTCGGATAAAACAAGATACACTCAAATGTTGTGTTTATTTTGGGCTTTTAAATGCACGGACAAAATTCCAAAAACCACCCCCTTGCCAAAATGAAATCTGAAGAAAAAAGCGGATTAGAATTTGAGACTTATTTCAGGCCCTCTAATGCACTACGAAAAATGTTTAAAAACCACCCTTACGTAAAAAAATCACAACCTTCGAAAAACTTAAATTTGGAAAAAAACAAATTGGAAGGCAGTGTTGCCCCTTTCTTGGGCTCTCGAATGCCTAAAACTTTCTTTTTGTAAAAACCACCCCCACATCTATAAAATCAAACACATGAATATAAATTCGAACTTGAATTATTAAGGAGCCGAAACATAAGAGACTATACAAGAGTTTGTTTCTTAACGTTAAAGATTGGAGCCCAAAAGACAATGTTGGAATTTCTTAGAAGCCCAAAAATTACTTACACTATTGAAACTGGAAAGTTCTAAGAAGATTATTTTTTTACAATATCATATCTGTGCGTGATATCAAAGGGTTCTTTATTAAAGTTAAGGGTTAGAGCCAAAAAATCAATGTCGGTATTTTTCAAGAGCCCAAAAATCAGAGACTCTGTTGATGCTCCTAAATTCTCAAAAAGAATATTTTTTGACAAATTTATATGTGCGTGACATTCAGGGGCTGTTTTTTTCAACGTTAAGGGTTAGAGCCCAGAAATCGTAGTTGGTACTTTTCAAAATACCAAAAATCAAAGACTGTGTTGTACTGTAAAATTCCCAAATTGATTATTTTTTGACAAACTCAAATATGGTATTAAAAGGTTGTGTTTTACGTTAAGGATTAGAGGCAAAAAATCGTAGTTGTTATTTTTCAAGAGGCATATGTGCGTGATATTAATGGGTTGCTTGTTAACGTTACGTTCTAGAGTCCGAGAATCGTAGTTGGTATTTTTTAATAGACCAAAAATCAGGATACTATGTTGATGCTGCTAAATTCTCAAAATGATTATTTTTCAGCAAAGTTATATGTGCGTTATATTAAGGGGTTGCTTTTTAACGTTAAGTTTCAGAGCCCAAAAATCATAGTTGGTATTTTTTAAGAGACCAAAAATAAGGAGACTATGCTGAGCTTGAACAATTCTCAAAATGATTATTTTTTGACAGTGATATGTGCGTGGTACCAAGGTGTTCTTTTTTAACGTTAAGGGTTGAAGCCCAAAAATCGTTGTTGGTATTTTTCAAGAGCTGAAAAATCAGAGACTCTGTCGATGCTGCTAAAATATCAAAAAGATTATTTTTTGATAAAGTCATATATGTGTGGCATTAAGGGGTTGCTTTTTAAAGTCAAGGGTGAGAGACCAAAATTCGCAGTTTGTATTTTTCAAGTAACCAAAAATCAGGAGACTATGTTGACACTGCAAAATTCTCAAAGAAATTATTTTTTGACACAGTCATACGTTTGTGGTATCAAGGGGTTCTTTTTTAACGTTAAGGGTTGAAGTGCAAATTGTATTTTTTATTTTTCAAGAGACCAAAAAGCAGAGACTCTGTTGTTGCTGCTAAATTCTCAAAATGCTTATTTTTCGACAAAGTTATATGTGCATGATATTAAGGGGTTGCTTTTTAACGTTAAGTTTCAGAGCCCAAAAATCGTAGTTGGTATTTTTTAAGAGACCAAAAATCAGAGACTCTGTTGATACTGTAAAATATCATCAAGGGTATCAAGGGTTTTTTTACGGTAAGGGTCTTTTTTTAAATTTAGCAGCACCAACAGAGTCTCTAATTTTTAGGCACCTGAAAAATACTAACACCAATTTTTGGGCTCTAACCCTTAACATTAAAAAAGAACCCTTTGATACCAATCACATATGACTTTGTTAAAAAATAATCATTTTGGGAATTTCAAAGTTTCAATAGTGTCTGTGTTTGTTGGGCTTCTCAGAAATTCCAACACCGTCTTTTGAGCTCCACTGTTTAACGTTAAAAAATAAACCCTTGTATAGTCTCTCATTTTTGGGCTTTTTCAAAAATCAAATTTAAATTTATGTGCATGTGTCTAACTTTTTAGATTTCGCGGTGGCTTTTGAACATTTTTTGTGGTACATTCGAGGGCCTGAAGTAAGTCTTAAATTCTAATCAACTTTTTTTTCTTTATATTTCATTTTTGGTAAGCGGGTGGTTGTTTTGCACATAGGGGGTGGTATTTGGAATTCTTTTCCGTACATTTTAAAGCCCAAAATAAGACCAAAATTTGAGTGTACTTTGCTTTTTCCGAGTTGCCTTTTTACGTGGGGGTAGTTTTGTTTTTCTTATGGGTGGTTTTTGAAAACTTTTAGCGCGTTCAAGAGCCCAAAAAAAGCCTAAAATTCTGACGTGTTTCATTTTTGATTTTTTAAACTTTTTATATAGTGGAGGTGTTAGCTTGATTGAAGCCAGCACCTCCACTCGAAATTTGAATTTTCGAAAAAAGTAGTGAAGCCCAAAAATCGGCAATACAACCAAAAAAAGCCCAAGAAAGCCCAAAATACTGCGGGCTAATTTGACTTCAAACTTCAAAACAGCCCCCTGCTAATCGATATTTAGGTTTTTTTTAAAAGCTGCTCGATACACTGCAGTCACGCAAGCAAAGTTCCCTTTATAGAGGACAAGGCTTTTACTATTTATTTCTCCATATTTGGAAATAAAATTTTAAATTTTTTCAAGGATAGTTAAACTATTTATTATGAAAATAATTTAACATCTGAATGACAATGCGTTCAATTTAAAAAAAATTACAACTTTTAATTTTCAATGTTTTCAGCTTAAAATTATATTAAAAATTAAATTAATTAAATTAAATTAAATTAAATTAAAATTATTATGAATAAATCTAATACATATCTATTAGTCGCGGTTCAATTCTAAGTATCTGAACCACCTTGGGGTCGTATTCGCTAATTTCTTTTTATATATTTGGTTTTCTGATCACCTGGATTATGTCCACCTACTTCATCTGGAGGCTTGCGAGTGCTTGATTCTGTAAGAAAAAAATACAGTTTTTAAAAGAAATTTGCCTAACGACCCTACAATTTGTTTAGTTATTAAATGGTTTATTTTAATTTTGCCTAGCTTATGAAAATATGATGAACAATTAAACAAAAATTAAATAGATTGAATTTTTTGAAAAATACTTGGGCGCCTGTATAAAAATAGCAAAAATCGATATAACATGCTACTAGAGCTTGAATAAAAGCTAATGTGAAACTTCGAGTAAGCTAAAGCCTTTTATTTTTCCTTGTATGAATGAAGTCGAAGGTTCAATTAAGCTTTTATTTAGGCTTTAGTAAAAATATATAGATGTATCGCTTTTCAATAATTTTGTATTGATACTAAAATATATTCAAAATCATGTTTACGATCTTCTTAAACTGCTTTTCTAAATTAGTCAGTATATTCCACTTTCTCGTATAATATCTTTGGCGCTCGTAATCAGCTCGTAATCATGGTTCAAAAATCTATCAAAAATTAACAGAAACCCTCAGAATTTAGTGTACTACACTTATCCAGAGTTTAAACTTTTATAATTCTGTCATAATTTATTACTAAAAATATTTCAAAAACAGAATATTCTAGGAAGATATAATCTTTTTCTTGATTCTACGTTATGAATACAGTGAAAGTTTTTTCATGTCGAAAAAATACAATATTGATGACCAGGTGACAAAACACAATTACGAATATGTTCTTTCTCCAAAAAGCTTCGTATCTTTTGTAGAGGTTATTAAAGCAATAGCTAGAATAATTACAATATTTTTTTCTTATAAAAATATGAGAGATATAATCTTCATATTGTAAGAAAAAAAATTAAAAAATTAATTGATTTTTTATTCTAAATTTTCAGCTTATTACACTAATATTAGAATTATTATGTCCTTAATTTTGTCGCAGAGTCTCTGATATTATCATCTGTTACGTGCTCCGAGGAAAAAGGGCTAACTCAATAATTATTATTAATCTCCAGGTTTTTACATCCTCCGTATGTTGTTGAGTTACTCTTCTTGATGAAAAGAATCAAAAAGTTTTCCCTAACGTTATTATTGATCAGAAATGGGTTGTTAGGAATCCATCAAATTGCACTCTCTTCGGTCTGACTAGGATCTCGCCGCTGAATAGGTGACATTATCATATAAATCTGAGGAAAGTTTAATTATCGACTATTTACACCATTTTTTTCATAAAGCACATTACATATCTAACCAAAAAACACTGCATGTGCAAAATTTTCGGAATCTAAATATGACTGTTAATACTGTATTTATTTATTTTCAAGATAGACAAATGTATGAATACCAGAAAATAAAAATCAATAAAGTATCCTACTACTAAACTACTTAAATGTGTCATGGTTCCAGCTGCCACTCATCTTTATCGAAATTTTTGAGGTGCAACTGAAAAAGTGTTTAAGGCCCAAATTACATACATACTAGTAATTATGTTATCATTCCTGAGATAAAGTTTGTATAGCTCACGCATGGCAATAAACTTGAAAATATATGGTTAAATCAACGGACACTGATGAATAGTAGCATGGTACAAGCCTTGCTATTGTCTGTGCCCTATTCTTAGGACACGCTAAACCTAAATGAATATTCTGAATTATTTGTACCAGGTAGTTAAAGACGTCATCTACGAAAACTTTAAAAAATTTGAAGTCGTGAACAATTTTTTATTTAAAAAAAATTAACTTGATCTATTAGCCTGAATAACAACCAGTGGTCAGTCAACGATCAGAATTAATTTTTTAACACCTAGACGTTCAAGGTGTCATCTGCGAGAATTTCCCTATAATTTAAATTGTGCCAGCAACTGAGAAGTCTTAGTGAGCATGAGCCCGAGCGAGAACATTCTTATTTAGAGTGGGATAATAATTTTCTTTCTCAGTGTAATGGCACTTACTTTATTTTTATTTTCTTAAAGTCAAATAAAAGATTGCTGCTTATTCTTCCTAAAAGTAAGAAATTGATGAGCGTCTATGATATATATTATTAAAGAATAACATTTGAAAACGGTTCCATGATACTGAGTCAGGCCATGTCAACTCTGCCCATGAAATTTTAGTGATTTTTTTAAAAGTGACAACAATGGGAAAAATTTGTAGATAATAGGATTACAAAAAACACTTTGAATCGTTTTTTAAAAAGCCAAACCGTTTTGATTATTTTTAATCTTTGGCCTAGAAGTTATAAATAATCGAATTTGTTTAAATAATTGTTGATAAAAATAATAATTTTGAAAATATTAGTGTAAAAAATTCTTATTTGAAACCAAGTGTAATTAATTTTTCAATTGAAAGTCACAAAAATCAATATTATCCAAAATAATGCTAATGGTTTGGTTTTTCAAAAAACGGTTTAAAGAGTTTTTTTGCAATGCTATTATCTGCAAATTTTTCCAATTGTTGTCACTTTTCAAAAAATCACTTAAATTTCATGGGCACAATTGACATGGCCTGACTCTACTGCATTCACGGTTTTGAAAATCACCTTCAGTTCCTTCAGTTGCACTGGAGTGCGTTTATCGGCCAAATACCGTTTCACAGATAGCGCGTTATAGGCAGGTGCGTTGGCCTGGTGCAAAATCCACGAGTTGTTCTTCCACAACTCGGTCCGTTTCTTACGAACTCGTTCTCGCAGTGTTGCCAAAACTGACAAATAGTAAGTATGGTTGACAGTCTGATCCTCTGGAACCCATTGAGTCATCAGGATACCGCTAATTTAACGAAAAAAACGATCAACATTGCCTTGAATTTTGATTTAGACATCCTTGCTTTTTTCATTCTTGGCGATTCAGGCGTCTTTCAATGCATCGATTGCCGCTTTGTTTTAACATCGTATTGGAAAATCCACGTTTCGTCATAAGTAATAATGTCTTTCATCAGTCCGGGATCTTCTTCTAACCTTTTAAGGAAATCTGAGCAGACCTGTTGACGTAAGAGCTTTTGGTCAGAAGTCAGGTTTTTTGGCATCAACTTCGCACAGACTTTTGTCGTGTGTAAGTCCTCGTGTAAAATTTTTCTAACCTTTTCTTTATCGGCGTTTACAGCCTCGGCAATCATCCGCATGCTCATTTGACGATCTGTACGCACAATTTGGTTGATTTTGGTCACTGTTTCCGGAGTTGAACCAGTGACAGGGCGACCAGCGCGCTGGTCATCTTCAGTGCTCTCTCAGCCCTCACTGAAGCGCTTACACAACTTAAAAACACGCGCACGAGATAGAGAATTGTCCCCATAGGCCTCTTGCAACAATTTATAGCACTCAGTCGGAGTATTTTTCAATTTAACGAGGAATTTAAGATTGATACGTTGCTGCTATTTTTCGTCACACATGGTTTTCGGCACGAGGCAAAAACACGTTCGTTTTAAACCGCTACTGCACAAATACTATGATAGTGACGAAAACGTGTTTTGGTACGTGAATAGAGAAGATTCTTAAATATCCAATGCAATACTCGTTTTTTTCCTCTAGGGCGCCCTCTAGGCGCGCAGTTTCGTTATTTAATAGCTAGATCTCGTATTTTGGCTATTACTCAAATTTTAGTTTTAACAAAGTACTCGCAGATGACGTTTTAAATAACTTGGCGCACGATCCAGTGCAGTTGGATCGTTGACTTCTCACTAGCAGTTATTTTGGTTGCTGGAAAAATTAAATTTTTAGAAACGTTCTCGTAGGTAACGTTTTGAATGACGTGGTGCATAATGCAGCGCATCCATCACGTCAAATTAAAATATAGAATTGCTTTGGCTATAAGTTAAGATTAAATTTGCAAAGAACCGCGCAGAATTCGAGCGAAACTACCTGGTGCATGATTCAGTTCATCCGTAACGTTGAACCTTCAGTGGTATTTCTTTAGCTATTGGTAAACTCTAAATTAAAAAAAAAGTATTTGCTGATGAACACTTGCACGTTATTAAGAATATTTATGTGTTTTTAGCTTGTCCCAAGCTTGTCTTATGCTTTAGCCGGATATTTTCAAGTTTGTTGATATGCGTGAACCATGAATACTTGTCTCGCGTCTAAAGTTATTATGCTGATACACGTATGTTTATTTAACTGTATACCTATGCTTAAATCTGGTTTAAAACATAGTTTTGTCTTTACTTAAATTCTTTATTTAAAAAATGTAAATTAATATTTCAGAGAATTTGATGAGGAACGTAATATTTTTAAAACCTTCCGCTTACAAATCTTGAGTGCTACCATATTTTTAAACCGATAATCTATATAGCTACTTGTACCAAAATTTAAAAAGTAATAAGTGCATTTTTTTCGGATATGTAAGTACCCCCACATAATATCAATTTGGTGATGTATTATATAACATTATGCTATATCATATATCAATCCGTAACATACTATATCATTTCATATGACTTTATATTAAATTGTGTTCTACTTACGAACATAATGAAGAGATATCAGAGATGTGGAGAACAGAGCAAAAATAAAATATGTCATTTTGCCAATGACAGAAAACTGTTTTTTGTCGAAATGATTGAAATGTAGCTAAAAAAGTGTTGAATGTTTGAATCGTTTTTATACTAGCAATTTTCTAATCATTGTCGGAAATGATTATTTAATTTACGCAGTGGGATGAACTTTCAATAAAAATGAGTTGCGTTAACCGTATGTTTACTTCTGCAGGGAAGAAACTCTATTTAACGATTTCAAAAGCTTTGAATTAGCAATGCGTCATCATGTGTTTCAGATGACATTCAATGCCGAAATCTTTTGTACACATTTTTGGTTAGAACAAGGTAAAGAAAAAAAAATTTCAATACAATTGCTAAAAAATCACAAGAGTTCGAAAAATAATACAGCTATCAATTTTACATATTTTTCATTTTAAATAGGACCTTATAATATCTTCTGCAGAATTTGCCCTATTTTGCTTCATTTGGCACGCCATGTATCACACTTGCCAGTTCACCAGATGAGGCCCACACCAAAAGTAGGAGAAAGTGGTCAGACATTTACCACGCCTACATTTAGGTTTTCGCACGGGGTGTTTCATTTTAAACTGTCAGCCTAATTATAAATTTACAAAGTCTGTGTACCTTAATCCCATTTCATTAGCGCCATATATGAATCGAAACATTCGGAATCCATTTATATTATATTTTTGTTTCAACGACATAGAGAAAAGCTGGTTTTAAATTTGTCGCAGCCTTATTGTCAATAGTTTAAAAATGAGAATTTTTACCCTCATATTTGCATTCTTGAGCATAGGGACACATCTATGGAAAATTCATAATTTTAATGCCAACTTTTGGCACATTTTGAGAGTGAATTATCTATTGGATGGAACCTTCATCCACAGGAACACCTTTTAAAACAAATGTTTTGCTCTGCGCCATTTGCTGATGATTTTTTCCTAAAAATATGAGCTCCTTGTCGAAAATGCGTGAAAATAAACTGCAGTTAAAACCCAAATTGTTGTACCTTTTCTCATTAACTAATGATTTTTCAAATGTAAAATGTAATTTTTACAAAGTAGTTCATATTTAAAGCAAGTAGTTGATTTTCTAACCAAAGCAGATGAATTTTCGATCAGAATGATGAATCTTAAAGCAAAACAAAATGAATTGTTCACAAAATAGTTCAGCATTTAGCAAAGTAAAACAATTTCATATATCTGCCAACAGAGAATATATATAAACGATATTGTTCAATTTTCGACAAGAAAAAATAATATTTGGACTGAAGCTATGAATTTTGAAATCAAAAATGGAAAAATTACATGTTTTGTAAAAATAAAATAAATTTTCACGAAAGAAATGCTTTTTCAACCAAATAATTACATTTATAAAGTATTTAATTTCTGATTAAAGTGATAAATATTTGACAAATTCATTCATTTTTGAAACAGTAGTTTTTCTATTAGCCAAAGTAGCTTAATTCTAAAAAAATGTAATTTTTTATATTTTATCCAAAAACGAATTGAAAGTCAAATGAAGATCGGTTGAACTTAAGAATAAGATTACACAGCTTAAAAAAATAGTTAAACGCATAACCGAAACAGATTCATTTTCAAGAAATTAACAGAATTTTTTGCCAAAAAAGATTTTTAACCTAAAATATGAATATTAAAATAAACTTATTCTGGAAAAAGGTCTCACTTCGCTCAACGTGAAGCTGAGTAAATAAAAGTATTATATAAATGATATCCCGTCAAATACTCAAATTTTAAAGTTTTAAAGGATATATTTTAAAATAAAAATGGAATAGTTAGACTTTCAGATAAAAAACTAATTTTTCACGAAAAAGGATTTTTTTACAAAAAAGTTAATTTCACAAAGATGTGTATTTTACAATTAAAATTAATTTTCAAGTAAGTAGTTTAATTTGTAACGAAGTGTTTGGTTTTCCAACCAAAGACTTCCAATTAGAAGGATAGATGTTTAAGTGCGGCTATGAATTTTCTTCCGGGAGAGAATTTATTGAACAAACCGCAATCTGCTTCGGAGAGTATCCTTTATAGATTTCACATCCTGAATGCGGCTCTGTGGCACGCCCAGGTATGTATAAGTCTCTCCAGCGCAAAGGTGTCGTATAGCGATTGACAAATGATACACTAAGGAAATATGAATGGAATTTGGATTATAAAAATCCGCCAAGGTTTATTTAAAGCGAGAAAACCCTAATTGTATCTTTTAAGACCCTGAGCTCGTCTATAGAAGCGCTATACGACCCCTTGCGCTGGAAAGACTTATACGTACCTGGGCGTGCCACAGAGCCGCATTCAGGATGTTACATCTATAAAGGATACTTTCCACAGTAGAAGCAAGCGCCTTATCGGGCAGATTCGGGTTTCCGATCTGTAGGCGAGGAACAAAGTATCTGCACCGAACATGTTTGCCGTCCCTGTAGCACTCGATTCATTTGAAGTGGTTCCATGGACGAAGAACGAACTCAGATCTTTTGCTATCAGGACACGCAAGGTTATGCACATGAAAAAAAGCATGCATCTGAAGTCTTCTGTTCCGCGATTTGACATCTCACGCCGTCAAGGTGGCCGCGGAATATTAAATCTTGAATGCAGCGGAGGAGGCTGCTGAAACACTCGAACTTAATTTCAATATCACGATTGAGCAGAATGCATTAAATCTTATCTATCTCGAGTACTTACTCCTGAAAGCCCGGATTCAGCAAGCATAGGAGAAAAACTTCCGGGAAAAGCTCCTCGATAAGAGGATGCATAGCATCTTCCAAAGAAATGTGGACCATCAATCAATGTCCTGTGAGCTAACTTTTTCTTTCCCTAATCACCCGGATTGAAGTAGGGCACGAAGGGTTTCAATTTGGCATGTATATATGGCGTCATTTCCACCTTAACACACCGTCACCATATATTGTTACTCATGCGGGAATGACCTATATCCAACGGCACAATGCGGCACTAAGAGAGCTTTATTACCATTTCTCTCACTCTGATAACATTAACCTTAATGTCGCTCCGAAAAACGCTCCTATGGAAATAGAGTCAATTGTCGAGAATGAGAAGTGCCGAATATATTGGAAATTTATATTCTGGACAATTGTTTCTGTTACACACTCAAGGCCTAGCATAGTTCTCCTTGACTTCGAGAAGCGAACCATGTTCGTTATCGCATTTTCTGCACCGGCTGACAAAAAGATTATAGCTAAGGAGAATGTTAAGAAAGAGAGGTATTGGGAGTGTTGTGACGATTGTACCCGGAATATTATATTGAATTAATCGTTCTTATCATCGGCATGGAGGTACCAAGCTTTCACTGGTTAATAGTCTGAAAAGCATCCGTGCATTTAAACAATATGTTAAACACTTGCGGAGAAAATGCAGAAGGCGGTCGTCCTCGTGTCGCTCCATGTCATCAAACTCAAATTTTTAATTTTACTTTGAAAAATTTACTACTAAAACAAATAGAAGGTCGACATTGGACATTTTACGAATATTTTTTTTCTCCGAAGAAAATACTTGAGAGAAGTCGCTGTCTATCACAATTATTGCACATATATTTTAGGAACATGAATATTACGTTTAAGATTTAGTTTGATTGTTATAATCAATTAATATAAACAATTACTTTCATACGTTGCTCAATCACAACAAAAAACATTATCCTGATTAAAAATGCCTAAATATCTCGTAGAAGTAGTATTAGGAATAGAAAATAACTATTAGTTAACGATTACCACTTTAATCAATATTCTAATAAACAAATTGTGTTATTTTATTTTTTTCGAAGTTGATGGTGGATGAGAAAAACATCTTTAAAAAAAATTATATCACAAAATTTGTTTAATAGAATATTTAGAATAGTACTACTTCTACGAGATATTTAGCCCTTTTTAATCAAGATAAAGTTTTTTGTTGTGGATGAGCACCGTATGAAAGTTTTTGTTTATATTAATTGCTTATAACAATTAATCTTAATCTTTAACCTAATATTTATGTTCCCGAAGTGTACCTGCAATAGTTCTGAGAGATAGCGACTTCTCTTAAGTATTTTCTTAACTTAATTATTGAATACATATACATATATATCTGCGGAAAAAACACTTTAAGTGGGTGAAACAGACACTGAAAGATAGGGTACTTGAGTGTCGATTGCTCAGTTTTGCGTATAAAAACTAAATTGACTTGGACCAAACGTACTGGAAAGGTTTCCTTGTGATTAAATATGAATTAAGTAGGTTTTTTAAAAACAAAAAAGGAGATTAGCCACCCATACATATTTTTAAAGTTTTGATAACAAAATTTTCATTCATAGAAGAAAAATTATAAAAATATATTTTGCACTTGATAATAAAATGAAGTTAAGGTGTTTCACCAAAAAGAATTAAAAAGAATTAATAGGTGTAGCTACCCTAAACACTTTTTAATTTATGTCTATGATAATGTGTACATTCCATGCATAAAGAAAATTGGAAAAATAGTATCAGAACCAAACAAGTAAAGCAGAGTTCATTTAAAATAAACAAAAAAAATATGTAAGGTTGAACCGCCAATAAATATTTATTAATGTTTATTAAAATAAATCATTGAGATAAAGTGAGGAGATTTAAAAAAGGAATGCCGCGAGGATTTTCAAATTTATGAAGGAAATTTTGGTGGTGAAACTAGACGCAGCCGTTTGACGTATCACATATGTCAAATAAAAATTTTCGGCTGATAACCGTGCTCCAGCATTTTTATTTTATTCAAAGCTAAAACGTTATCCTGGAGCTTAAAGTATAAGTAAAAAGTGTACAAAATTTCCGATTTTTCCTTGCGCATTTTCTTATTTTTCTGACCGTTAACATTTAAATACTAGTACTTTTATCCTGTTATATTTTTAATATAGAATTTTTTATAAAATTAATAAAACAATATTTAAGATACAAATAAAAATTTTTTAAATTTATTTATCAAAAAAAGACTTTGCTACCATAAAAGATAAATTTGTGAAAAAATACACAAAATTTTTAACACAAAATTGTAATTAAACTTTAAACCAAAAGAGAGGAAATTTTTTTTTCAAATTTTTAAACAAAAAATAAGAATTTTGAACAAATAAAATGTTTCTTAAATGAAAAAAATTTAATCACCTAAATATTTGAACATTTAAGCCGAAAAACGAATTTTCTCTACAGAAATTAAATTTACAACCAAAAATGTGCATTTTGAGAAAAAAAATTAAATTTTTAACCAAATATT
>JAAAKG020045510.1:0-18704 GCA_010014905.2 Druon quercuslanigerum
ACCATGTTCGTTATCGAATTTTCGGCACCAGCTGACAAAAACATCATAGTCAAGGAAAATGAAAAGAAAGAGAGGTACAGAGACCTTGTAAGGGAGTTGCGACGATTGTACCCAGAATATTATGTTAAATTAATCATCCTTATCATCGGCGCTCTTGGAGGTACCAAGCTTTCTCTAGTTAATAAACTAAAAAGCATCCCTGCGAGTAAACAATATGCTAAAACTCTTGCGGGGAAAATGCAGAAGGCGGTCCTCCTTGGGTCGCTCCGTGTCCTCAGGTTGCACGAGACTTTTGCCGGGTCGTCGTATTGATTCCGTCACAGACTGTAACCGCCTACCTCACGGTAGTGATACGTGGTTATGGCTGAAATTTTACCGCGATTTTGCTGGGATCGGGTGCAAATTTTCAAATTAGCACCCGATCCCGGCGAAATCCTGCGGTTATCCTAATGGCAAATAGTTTATATAATTGTATTAGTGTTAATATTTCATAAACCTGAAAAACATAACGTCTAAATCGACGGATATAAGAAATTAAGAATCGTGGGAAACATTACAATCGCCAATTTTTTTAATTTCTATCGAATTCGGATCGAGATATAAATAGAAAACCGCCAAAGTTTTCCGATCGGCAATCGTGCATCCTCGACCTTGCGGATTCAGAAGAGAAGAAGTTGGTTGCACTCGCATTTCTGCCGTGCAAATGAAATAAAGCGTATCTACGGTTCGGATTAGTCATCTGTCATTTGTACAAATGTTTAAAATAGGATTAAAAAACCCCTAATTTTTGTTTTTATTATGAAAATTCAATATGTACATCGTATTACAAAATGGATATTCAAGACACACTATCAGAATGTCTAAAAGAATATTTATCTGAAAAAAGATAATTTAACTTTTTAATACTATTTGAAAATCATACAAATAATTTTATATTAAGAAATATTTATTATTTTGATGGTAAAGGATTTTACATATTGCAGCTTGTACTTAAAGTGATAACACGCTTAATAGAAACCCCAGTGGTAAGTCATTTCTAAATTTCTCAACTTTTAAAAATTACCGACGCGCATCTGGAGATACGAAGTAACTCCAAGTGGGTCCACCAAGGTGGCGCGTTTATCAGTCCAATTTTTACGGATTCTCTTTTTGCTGGCGTTGAGCAATCTCCCCCCTCATCTCTGGTAAGGCCAAACTTGTACTACTTAACTTTAAACTTGGCCAGTTCTTTCTTGTTTCTCTCCTCCACGCGCGCGATCTCCGAGATGTCTAAATCTCCTCTGAATAGCTCACTAACACTTTTGTTTTGCGTACCCTATCAGGCGACTTGTCCAAGAGACACCGTATGTTACATCACTCTCTGATAACGTTCAGTCTTTGGGACGGCTGTTTACACCTTGGCTTGGACATTTTTTCCTCGGGAACATCCTAAAGTATTGTCCATGACTGCTTATTTAGTTGTGTAACTGTGTTCAGCAGACTCCCCCGCTACAGAATCCCTTTATCCGTAACCCGAATTTACGCTCGGTAGCCTGATGAAAGGTGACGGCAAGGTGGATTATGGAATGTCGAGAGTCGGGTTAAGTCGGTGAAGATGCGAAAAATAACTTACAGGCTAGCAACCTCCAAGCACGGGCTTTGCAGAAAAAACATGTGAAGTAGTGCCATGTGAAGGCAGGATAATATTTTCTTAAGATGAATCTCAAAATTCTTTTTTTAGTTTTTTTAATGTTTAGTATACCTATGTTATGTTATACCTATGCTATGTTGTTTGATGTCAGAATATTAGGCCTTTTGAATTTTTGTTTTTGCATCATTTGAATTTCTCGCAAAATTCATCTCTCCTAAACTTTTACATCTTATGGAGTTTTCCGCAAATTTACCAAGCGTCAGTTAAATAGGAACCTAAATCTTCGAAACGGATACTATTCGCCCTAATAGCACCGAACGTGCCTGGAACGTGTAATATATCTTCCGTTTGAGAAGCTTCCATGAATGTTCTAAACAGAATTGCCCGTTATTGATATTTATATAAATAAAGATCACGTAGACCGTTAGAGATAGGCTAAAAGCAATGTCAGTTTATAATATTGATATCAAATTATAGTGCAGCGAATGCGATACTGAAAACTCAAAAGTAAAAAATGACATCCATTTTTACACATCCTTTACAAATTCAACTTTTGTAAGTTTCATTGACTTAAACCTAACATTTTAAAGCACTTTTGATGCCACGGGCAAAAATATTCTGGAAAAAGGGAAGCCTTTTGAAATATTAATAACTCTATCGCTTAACTACTGCTTAACATGATAGTAGAAAGTTCTTTAATTGTTACTATTCTTTATGGATCTTCTTTTTTTATAGATTCCGTGTACTCAGAGAAATACCTGGGTCTTTTGAACAAATCAGATGCTAATTTCAAAGGATACCAAGATGCTAACCTCTGCAATAAATTCAACTCATTAAGTGAAAAGCAGTCGGAGAAACAACGAAATCCTGTGAAGCAAAGAAAAAAGAAGCAGAAAAAAATGTTCTATTTAGTTCATGGAACGGCTGATAATAATGTTCAGTTTCAACATTCTATGGCTCTCGCTCGGCACCTAGCCAAAAAGGATATCTTGTTTCAGCAGCAGGTACACGTTCAATTAAGTTTAATAGATCTACAAATTCAGTGCGATAAATCCTATCTGCTCCTTTTTAAAATTGGATGTTAGCCTGTTTCAGAAAAAGAGGAGTTGAGAGTCTGCTAGTTATAAGCAAATCCACTACATTTTTAAGAGACATTGATTCATTTATGCTAGTAAAAACTTGCTCTTTCATATGCTATATAATTTCAGGTACGATAATGGAAATTAAGGTTTTAATAAAAAATTTTAATTCGCGCGCATCTGCAAAATTTCTAGCCACACATAATAAAAGCCTTGTAACTAGCAATAGTGAAAAACAAAATCCTGTAACTACATGATCTCGTACAGTGCATTGTTATTATTATTTTTTTAAATAAGCTTTTTTACTTCTTGGTTGCCGATGAATAAATTAGCGACTATACTTCCGTACCAAACAAGAATATTGCTAACTAAATTCAGAGTCCAACTGAGATTTAAGCGTAAATGTATTTCTCATGAACCAAGAAAGTAAAGCGTGAATCTTGAAACAAATGACGCTGCAAGGTCATGTACTGAGCTCATGTATTTATAGTTTTTTGTTTTACTGTATAGGTAGTTGTATGTCTTTTATTATGTATGACTATTGAGATGCCGGTGAAATATAGTTATTTATCAAAATCTTATTGCGAAGGGCTAGTGTCTCAGAAATCAGAAAGTCAGACTAAAAATGATTACAACCGGATTAACGGAGACTTAGTAGAGACCACGGGAGTGAAGCTAGCATAGAAACTTCCGGGCACAAATCTGACTCCCGACCCAGGCCGATCTGGAGTATTTTCTAGGGATTTTAAAAATATTAAGTTTGTGAAAGTGTAGTGAAATATGAAATTGTTAATATGGTAAGACTGATATTATGGACTGGTAACGCCATGCCAGTAGGGGCAACAGTGATGTGTCAACGAATTCTAATTGAAAATAGAATAATAGTATAATAAGGTAAATGCAAATTGTTATTTATATTAAAAAATGAATGCAAAAATTGCGTCTCTAAATGCATTAAAGTAGGACAATCAGTTTTGCAGTAAATGTTCATGAAAAGTGGCTTAGGATGAACCTTAAGTAAAACCTAACCTCAAACTTATTGAACAAATTATTTAATTTGTGCAATAACTTTTGACAAACATTTGTTGCATAAATTATTGCCCTGATTTTAATGCAATTATCGATAAAATTTTAAAATTTATTTATGCACATAAACAACAATTTTCTCACCTCATTATATTATTCAATTTTTTATTAGAAGGAAGGGAAACAACGCCTTTAGGAATTTGTAACGAGCGACGATCAGTTATTGTATTTTGTGACATTGACAGGTCGACAATTGACAAGAAAATGAAGCATGACTGAGAAAATAGATCGTACACTAGACAAATATTAATATTTGTGTATTTATTACTCACTTTGACGTTTAGAATATTTCCTCGAAAAAAGTTTCCTGCATTCTCATGACGTTATCATAAAATACTTAATTCAATCTTAACGATCTTTGGGCCTTTTTTCATTGGTACGGAGAAGGTGAAGTCATTGAGAAGGAAATAGGTGCAACGGGAAATAAGAGAGAATTCACTGTATTAATCGATGTTGAGTTTTCAGTTTATTAATTTTTTTGACTTTTGAAAGCTTCTACTCAATCATATGTTTTCTCTAAATATCTTGGATTTTCGAATAGAAATCTTTGAGTGATATGGTTCTGCTATGTTAAATCCATAAGACTTAATGTATACTCAAATTAGTATATTATCTACCAAAGGCGGTAAAAAATGTTCTTTTTTGCAAAATTACGGGAAATTAACGCACGTTTAACATTTTGACGTATTGTGACCCTCTGTCACTCGAAAAACAGGTTTTTACGAATGTGCCTGTCGGTATCTCTGTCTGTAAATATGCATGATTGTCTGTGAGCACTATATTTTGCCAGGTATTTCGATGAAAATTCAAAAAGCAAACGCATCTTGAAAATTGTTGAAAACATTTCGAAAAAGATTTGAAAACTCTATGTGCGTGCTCAAATATGCAACAAATAATATTGAAAATAAAAAATGATATTTCATTAAAAAACGGCACAAGTACGAAAAAATTATTACACAGAAAATGTTCGCCTAAAAAGGATGTTAACATTTTTAATAATAACTTCCCGATAGGAAGAGTAGATTTTCGTTTATTCGTAAAAAAATAGATAGATAAAGGTTTCTTTTTCAGCCTATTTGCCTAAAAAAAATTGACTTGCTTACACTTCCATTTTTACAGAGTTTTCTTACAACTAACTCTTTTAAAACTAACATCCATCCACAAGTTATCTCTACGCCGACCTTGCCCTCCTTGCTTCGCATCGCCTCGCACGCATGTCGCTACTTTCTCGCTTTGCCTGCCCTTGCCAGCCTCTGCCTCTGCATCTAATCCCTACTCATTATCTACTATTTACAATTTGTACAATTTTCTTAGATCTACTTTCTCTCCTATATGCAATCTTCCCTTCTCCATTCCTATCCCTCCTTTCTTCTCTTCTTTTCCATCTTACCCAACACCCCCTTCACCCATGCGACTGCCCTTTTGTCCCCTCCTTTCATGGAACAACACCTCCATGCTAATGCCACTCTTTTCCACCTTTTTACACTCCTCCAACTAGTGCTCTTCTTTTGCATCCCCCTTCCGATACAATTCACACATCCTCTTTTCTCCAGAAAACCAGAACCTATTATAACACTCCTTGCATTCGCATGTTATTCTCGCTATAAGTTCCTGACTTCCTTGTTCTCCTTTCTCACACAAATATTGCACTTTCTCCCTTGGAAATATACACACATAGTTCCGAATAAACTTGGACTCTCTTATTCTCTCCTCCCTGCTTCCTTCTTTCTCTCGAAGCTGCTTCTTTTAACCACACGTCCCCTTCTCTCTTAACATTTCTCAACTCGTCTTCTAGCTCTTGTTTCTTTTCCTGCTTTTTCTTCTTACACATTATCCTAAACTCCTTCCGCATTTCTAGGTACTCCTCCCTTACTATATTCTTCTGTCTAAATTCCTTCTTTTGCACATACCCTTTTACATTACCTTTCAGATCCTCCTATACCTCTTCCATCGACTCCTCCTTAAAGCTTACGTTTCTCAACTGCTACTGATACTTCTCTATTGCTTCTCTCGTCTATGACACCCTCTCCCCTAACAACCCTTCTTCCCCACCCTGCCTTCCGCTAACCAACCAATTCGATTCCACTGTGAATTTCTATATCTCCTCCTAACCTTGTATATTAATTATGACGTAGTCTATCACAGATAGCCTATCTTACACATATTCGTGTATTCTCCCTTTTTGTCTCCTGCTTCTCGACACAGCCCCTCTTCCCCCCAATTCTCGCATTACAACCCCCCCCTTCCCAGTACCACCATACCCTCATCTCTCTCTCATTTGCAAGCCCTGTTTCTCTCCCTCTCCGTGAACTTTTTCCTCTAATACATCCCTAACCCGTGTTATAATTCCCCCGCTCGCTCTTCCTTTCCTCTTTACTCTGACCGCCTCCTGTAGCCTCCAACTATACTTCCTTAGCTACTTTGGCTCTACACCTATCCATTCCTTTCTCTCTACCCACGTCTCTATCAATCGCACCACATCAAATTTCTAAATATACCTCTAAAATAAGGAATAAATATTAAAGTAATCATTAAAAATAAAATTCGTTTTGGATTTTGCGCTATCATAATAAGAAGCCTCGTAACGAGGTAAAGATATAAATATAATTGACATTTGATATAATAGATTCAAACCTAACGTAGAAAAGGTTACATGCTGGAGAAAATCCTGTGCGAAGCACGAGACTCCTGATGAAAAAGTGCTCGTTGCAGGCGAAAGGACATTAGAAAAAGACAATATACTATCAAGAAATTAGTGTAGTCGATGCTTAGACAATTGATTTAAAAGGTTTGGGAGAAATACAAAAAGCGAGCGCGCAACTCGAGGTAAGTCAAATAATCAATCGCGGAGCGCGAGATAAATATATTATCGACCGCGAGAAACAACAGTCGAAATATAACATACAAAATTGTGAGTAGATAAATAAGGAGAGTTCTGGATCACTCTTTTCCCTACGATCAGCAAACTTGCAGTTAGAGCGCAGAAGTCTTTGAGATGGGTTTCATTCCTTGTTTTGACGTACGAATCGCAGTGTTGAATCCGATTCTCACCATTGACATTGAAAATCAATGCTTGAATCCGGCATTGGAAATTTTTTTCACTTAAAAGTATAAAACAGCATATGATATCTGATGTCATAGTGTCAACTGAGGGTCAGCGTATTCGAAGCTTCTCGGAAATATCAAAAATCATTGGTCAGCTTGTCACGTTAAAAGACTCATTTCACACCATACGTTCGTGAATGCCCTCTTCCGCGCTAAAACAAAGAGCCCTGGAATTCCTTCTAGAAGCTTCCTAGATTAATCGCCTCACAAAATTTTTACATGTACCCTAAGCAATATTTACGCCCACTTATCAATTCTGAGAAATATCTCTTGTACACTAAACATATGTGACGTCACCTATTCCCGGATTTAAAGTTTTCTTTGACCCAAAATAATATAATTTAAATTACATTGAAAATTGTCAAGATCTGCTCAGACCTCAATGCCAGTTTTTATTGTACAACAAATCCATATTTATCAGAGATGAAACTAGATCTATTTGTTGATATTAATGAGAGCGCGTTGACGGATGTAGAGTTGGGGAGAGATTTTAGCTCTGTAGGTCATAACTTATTCGACTTTGAAGAATACGTTGATGGAAATACGATTGCGATGATTTATTTCTATTAAAAATGGATTCCTTAGACATTCCAGAACTATGCGTCACACGCCCTACATAATTTCTTGGATATTTTAAATAATAAATTCCTTAAAGGTTCTACTTTATATTTACTGACAGGAAGTTCACAAAGTCACTGGGATGCTAGCTCAATTAGGTAAACGTTTAAAAACATTCCATATGTATACGTCACTCGTCTAACGGAATTCCTTTTAATATTTTTAATAACTACGCATCGAAAAAAGGTTTGAATTCAAAAATAATTTGATAAAATTTGTAAAATTGTAGAAGGCATTGTAATTGAGCGACTCGCAAAATACATACATAATCTTAAGAGGTCCTTTTACAACTAGAGGATTCTCTCTCGACTCGCATCAGATTTAGAATTTTATATTGATATATCTAGGATTTCAAACAAAATATTTGAGGTGAAGGACATATAATTTGAAATTTCTTGCTAAGATTTATTAAATAAATCAGCTACATAAGTATTAGAGTCGACTAAGAACCGTCTAATCTTAAAAGACGAATTTTCAACAAAAAAGTTTAATTTTCATCCTAGAACTTGTTAGAAAATTGTTGTATTTTTAAAACAATAATCGAATTTTGAACTAAATATTAAAAATTTGTAATGAAAAATGAATTCATATATAAAAGTTGGAGGTTTTAATACAATAAAGAAATAAAAAGCATCACTTATTTTAACATTATTATTTTTTATTTATTGTTTTTACCGTAGATGAAATAGTTACATTTTTAATGAGTTTTCAACTAAAAATGTATTAGCTAATGTTTTAACCATAAAATATTTTTATTTTATACCAAATACAATTAAACTCAACCAGAAACAAAGAATTTTCGACACAGTACTTGAGTCCTCAACTATAATACTCTGAAATTGTTGAATTTTCTACAACAAAAAAAAATGACTTTGCAACAAAAATTATAAATTTTAAAACAAAACAAAAAATTAATTTTAAAAAAAGTAGTTTAACTCTCAACCATTTGAATTTTGAACAAAACAATGATTAATATTTTAACAGCAACAAAAATTAAATTGTAAATAAAAAAAAATGGAATACAACCAAAAGAAAGATTAATTGTCAAACAACAAATAAACGAATTTTCTACTATACAACCCAAAAAAGAAGAAAACAAATTTATTTTCAAACAAAAATATCTATAGCCAAGAAACTGCCTTCTAAAATTTGCAAGATTGTAGAAGGGTTTGCGTTTAAGCGACTCGAAACCCGTCATAAATTTCACAGGATACCTCAGCAAAATGAAGTAAACCATATTAAAGTTTTACATGAATCTTGAAAAATACCGATAGATTCTTAAGGGATCCTTTTGCAAACAGTGGATCACTATGGCAGGTTTAGAATATTATTTTGATGTAGTTAGGATGTTGAATAAGCTATTTGAGATGAAGAACATATAATTTGAAAGCTCTTGTTAGAATTTACTTACTTGAAATAAAGTATCATGAATGTTAAAAATAAATTTAGCGGTATTAAAGTTTAATGCACCGAATCTGTGAATCAAAGATTGGAAAAATGATACAGTGATAACATAAACATCTACTTTCTGAAACTCTTAAATCAAAATTTAGTGATATAGAAAAGTTACAAATTTAAAAATTAATATAGTTTATAGAAATCGAGGATGTTATATTCGCTTCTAGCCAACTAATTTAATTCAGAGATCATTAAAACCAGAATACAAAAACCTACCTCACCGATATGTTATGTTTGCAGAATATTCTTAATGACGTTATCAAATTTATACTGCACAGTTTCTTAAAAGAATTTTTAGCAAACAATTTTAAGTTCATTTTCAATCATGCAATAGATTCTAACTTAGAACCTTATAGAACATTGCGGCAAAAAGAGGGATATATTGATATGAAGTATTGATTACATATATTAAAATCTTGCATTATATATAACAGCTGAAATTCTTGTTTTTTCTTAGAACTAACAACTTTCTACTTAACAGAATAATGGATATATAGTTAACTCAAGAATTCCAACTTAGTAAACGCAACTTTGTTTCTCTAAAACAGTACTCAGGGGTAACAAAGATTAGCATAGAGTGCACCACCAACAGATACGCTTATTTTCATATAGTTAAAACCACATATCCCCTGCTGAATCTTGAATTATTCGAAATCAAGTTAAATAAACTCTTAAAATGTATGTAGAATAATGAGAAAAGAAAAGGGGAGGTGGAAGAAGAGAATTAGGAGGAAGAGCCCTTTTTGATGAATTCAACAGTCTCTGGTTTAAAATAAATTTTTATGAGATTTAAATATCAAATATTGCATTAATTGTTTAGAATTAATCTTTCGGGTTTGAAAATTAAACTATTTATTTAAAGGTTCCATTTTTTATTTGAATTTTGATTTAACATATCTGAATATTTCAAAAATCTTTTTAAATTTGCTGAAGTGTGCAAATTAATCAAGTCTAATAAGGAGGAGTAGAAGCAGACATTGTTATATTATAAACCTAATTGAAACATATCATCCGGGATTTGTATAAACTATATTAATTTTTTGAATTTTTCAATTTTCTATATCAATAAATTTTGATTCAAGAGTTCCAGACAGTAGATGTCAATGTTGTGGTAGCGTAAAGGGGGAAAGGGCGGTGGGGGCATGGTCCACCTCGGTTTTCAAGCACCAAGGGGTGACAATTCACTCGCGCAGCTTAGTTAGAAGCCAGGATCTAAGAATACACGGACCAGCCTTAATGGTAAACCGCCCCAGGAGCCAACCCATGCTACGCTGCCACTGTGTTCATGTCATCACTGTATGTTTCCAATGTTTGATTTACACATTACTTGCAATAAATTTTAATATTACTGAATTTATTTTTATCATTCATGATACTTTATTTCAAGTAAGTACATTCTAACAAGAACTTCCAAATTATATGTTCTTCATGTCAAATAGCTTATTTGACATCCTAAGGGCCGGTTCCACCAACCTCGGTTAAAAAGATAATCTTCCATTAAAACTAGTTATACATTCCACTACTTTTTAACGGCCATTAAACTCACGTTAACCACCGTTAAATTTACAGGTACAGATTGGTCGATTAGGTCGACTTGACCGTCCTTTAACCTTAAAATTGCAATGTCGTGAAATATGGAGCTTTTAGAAGAAGTTATAAAGGTCGTTTCATAGCAGATCACAAATCACGCGAATACAGCACGAATAAAGCAGAAATATAACATGAACAAAGCATACATAAGAACTCACTTTTTTCGATTATCGTGGGCACGAGCATGGCGTGAACCGTACCTGGATTTAGAGCTAACCGCGCCCTCCAAAAATGTGGTGGAATGCGCAACAGGATAATCGAAGCTAACCAATGATTTAACCGTAGTTGGTGGAACGGGCCCGAACTATGTCAATATAAGACTCTAAATCTGTCATAGTGATCCACAGTTTGGAAAAGGATCCCTTAAGAATCTGTTTGCATTTTTCAAGATTAGTGCAAAAAATTTGTATGGTTTAATTCATTTTGCTGAGATATGCATCCTCTCAGATTTCATATCTGATCCAGGTCCAAAATAAACGATGCTCAAAATAACCTGTAGGTCACAATTCTTCATCGATTTTCATTGTTTTTAAAAATAAATTCTGCAATATATTCTCAAGAAATATGCCGAGGCCAATTTTTGAATTTTATTTATTTACATTTTTATAGAGCTGCAATGTCCGAAAAACATCTTTGATTTGAATTTTTTTTTACTTCTCTGTGAACATTTTTCTTAGTCGCGTCAGGCCTCAGGTTCGATGCCAAGGGGTCGGTGGAAGAAAAAAAATTTGTTGACAGGTCAAGTTATTTGTTATAAATAAATATTTGCAAGAAATAGCCAGTATGATGGTTATGTTTTTGTGACGTATATTTATGCATCGAAATCGATCTTTTAGAGTAATGAAGTGGATTCTAATCATCAAAATGATTGTGGTATCTAATATAAATTGCTAGGTTTTTAAGGTTTGTAAGTCACCGTACGTATAATTACATAAATTAAAGAATAAATTAATTGCAGTTATTATATAATTAAAACATTTTATTTGCTAAATTATCATTATATTACATCATCTGTTTCCAGTCACTGTCATGGAACGTCTACCGACGATTCTACAATGCCTGCCTCATATTTTGAAACGTATATAAGCATCTCTGTTTATTTTTCTCATTTTCCTCATAACTCAATATTCCCTTCGTTGCTGTACTCTACCTTTGAATCTAAACGCATCCTTACATTGAGCCCCTAATGGTCGACCCTTTAGTTACTCTAGCGACAAGTCATTTAATAAAACAATTTCATTTTTATTCCTAATATTTGTACATTAACCTTTGTGAGTTGTCATGTCTTGTATTCTGTATAGACCTGTGCGTTGTAATTTCCTAAATTATGGTTTTTTTCCTTTTTGAAGTATAATATTGAAGTATAAAGTATAATATTTTCATATAAGTATACAACTGCCCCTAAATATGCCGTAAATTTCTCATTAAAAGCATGTGTTCTAAATTTTATTTACATGTAGATTGCTTAGTTCTTAGCGAAATCAGATAGTTTCAGTAAATCTAATTTGAGTTATGGAATTTTATTCTCGATTTAAATTCTTTTCTTTCAAACGTAAATTATACTGCGAAATAACTCAAAATTATCATGCTCTAGAATTATCATGATCTAGACAAATTTATAGCATTTCGGGGCGTTACTCACTCTGATTCAACAATCTTAACCCACATGCATATAGATTTTAAAAGGGTATGATATATTTAATACGCAACAAGTGCAAATTACGTTACCGAAGAACAATTTGAATTTTGATCAGGTTCTTTCCACGAGTTTGCACATATCTCGTGAATGTGGTGTTTCCATTTGCAGACGGACGTCTGATCCTTAACCGCGTTCATGCTGTTCATCATAAGTCGGCGACCATAATGATTATAAGCGTCGCGGCCATAATGAATGATAACGTCAACATATTCATTGGGGCTTTGTTCTTCTCCTTCCTGTCTTCTCAACATTTTGTCGGAAGACGGCTGTCCCGCTACAGGTGTCCTCTACAATGAGAGAAGTTAAGTAGAGCCGCTCGCCCAACACATACAATTGTCCCGCCAATCACATAGTGAACAGCGCCACATCTGTTTAGCAGAACGGCTATTCTGATTCGGGAGAACCATTACTCCGAACAGGCCGAACCGTTTTACCAACAGTATAGTCGGGCCGGATCTCTGCATATTTGAGGTAACCAGTTCTCTGAATCTGGAGCAGACAAAACACCAATCCCAAGTGCAGCGACTCTCTTACCTTTAGTGCGACTATTTTGCCCAACTTCTCTCCGTGTATTCATTGCAGGCGGAGCCTGTAATATGGGATAGTGTTCCACTCATAGCGTCACGCCTGACGCTAGTGGTTTATTTTACTGCTATGGGTCTTCGTTCTGTCGAATTTTTCCGTGGTTATGGTGCGCTTTTGGGTAGCCACACTTATGTGTACTGGACTTATCTCTGATATTATTATAATATGGTATGGTGCAATTTCAGCGGATTTTGTGATTTAAATTACCTAGAAACAAGGTACCGTTGTGTCTTCCTCATTCTTCAAATGTTCAACGTCATCTATGAATAGTGGAGTTGGTACTCCTCATACAGTCTTGGTTTATGAATCGGAATTGTCCTAGCACACAAAAAAATGTTGTCTGAACTTTTAACCAAACCATGTTGGTCTTATGTTTTTGAAGTCACTGAATCAGGATACGGTGGCCGTTTGGCCCTATCTGCTCAGGATTTTCTTCTAACCTCAAGAAACATCCAAAAATAGCCCTTTTTCGTAAGAAATGTAACCCTACCACATTTTTGCAGGTTTTTCGGGTTACTAGATTTGAGTGTAATGTTTATTAATCCCTGTTCAGAGACTTTCTGCTCCTAACTTTAAAACCGTCAAACCTAAACCTAAAACTGCCTCCACTAAGCCAGAATGAACGACTTTCCAGTTGTAGGGGCAAAGTAAGCTTAAAAGAAGTTATCTCATGTTTTTTGAGTCGCTGAGTGTAGATCTGCTATCTCTGCTCGTATCTCTTTGTGTCACAAACTATGGCTAACCCAAAAAAAATTCCACTTTAACCTCAAAAGTTACCTCAATCGGCGATCCTAGCTGATCCGTTAGATACGGCCGCCATGTTAGGACGCATGCGACACTAGTAAGTTTATAACGTCGCCAAATCTTAATTTAAGGTTAATGTGTGCTCTCCGAGTCAAGGATTCATCTGAACCCTTAAAAAATCTTCCGAGTGGCTCAATAGCCCCTTTTTTTATTTAAAATAATTTTTTTTTACTTTTTTCCTGTATTCGGTTTTCATCGGCTCGAGTATACTAGTTTTCAAATCATCATAGCACGAAACGCAAGCTTCACCTTTAAACTGTCTATCCTAACTTCAACTATTGCCTTAAAACTGCGACAAAAGGACTTGTCTGTGAGTTAGACAAGGAAATCAGCTCAAATACTCAGAAAGACATGATAGATGTATGTTTTAAAGGTCGCTAAATTCAAATCAAGAGTCTGTTTGACGAAAAAGTCTAGATTTCATTCTAACTCCGAAAAGGTAGCTTACAACTGCGAACGCTTCGCAAAATCAGTTCTCTTCATTTTTTGTCGATACCATGTTCTTTTGTCCTATATGTTCGGTGAAGAGGGTTTCTTTTCCGCTTCTTTCCTTTTTGGACACACTCTCTTGTCGGTAGCTAACAGTAAGCAGCCATCATATTAATATGCCACATTCCTTGTAATCTGCGCTCCGCATCTTTGAGGTCTTGGTAAAATCGCGCGTCTTATTCTTCGCTTTAATCCCCGCAGTTATCCGGATAATCGTCAATATGGGAATCAAGAAAATAAAGTTTTAGATTCATTAGTCATCCTAATTTACAAAAATTGCTGACCATATTAGCAACAACCAAAGAAGTCTACGACTTCTTTGAAACCCAGCCAAGCAGATTTTTCTAGGTGAATAATTTTTGTGACAAATGCTTCGTCCCGCAACATTTGCCTTATCTGCGGCCAATCAAAGAAAGAATCCCAAATTCTGCCCTAGCACCATCCCTAGAATTTTCAACTCACCATTCATTTCCCACTGGTGGGCCGAATAATTTATTTTCTTCGGGATCAGTTCAAGGTTGGAGTATTCCTCCTTCAACTGGTTTGAATGTGCGACGGGTATTGCCCCAAATGTAATATCGCTATGAAGCAAGACCGCCTTCAGACTTCGAGTGGATGCATCGATGAAAGCTGCAACTCATTCATCAATAGATCAACATCCTTACAATATACCAATTTTTTTCATTCACTTCCGTTGCAAAATACTTGCTAAAATTTTTATCTCTATTTCTATAAACTATTGATTTCATACTCTTTGTTAACAAATTATTACTCTCAAGAAATGAAGCCAGCTCTTTCGCTTCGTCGTTAGCTAGTCGAAGTTCGCTCATGAGATCGTTCAATTCTGACTACGAAATTTTTTCGGCACACAATCCTTTTTTCCACATGGTTCAAAATTATCATCCCTGCTGTTTTCGCTATTTTCAAAACTTTCCCTATCACCAAAACGGTTCACATCATCATCATGACCGTCGCTTACTCTATCATCATTATCAACATCTTCACTGTTATCGCTACTGCTTTCTACTGAATTGATGTTCTTATTAGCCTCGCTAAACTTCTTGACAAGATTGGTTAAACAGATTTAGCATTCTTTACGGTTTTGTGCTTTCCTCCACATCATGGATTTGCTGAAACTCGGAGCTGCATTATTCTGCATTCCATATTTCCAGTGATAAAGCTTTGTATAACAAGCGCTACATATCACATTAGGAACCCACTGTCCATTGTGGTTTGAAACTTGCATGCCAAAACATCCTTCGTACATAACTTTCACAGACTCATTTTGTTAGTCGACGATTTTGTGGTGTGTGGAATTTTCCACAATAGTAGCATAATGGACTACACTTGTTAGAGCAATGATGTTTCAGTGGGAGCGATAACCCTCATACCTCCCCAGGGCTAGGTATGAGGGCTTTCCGACTCGGACGAGGACAATTTCAACTCGTCGTCGGACACGTTACGGCATCATTCTCATGCCGTAATGCCCCCCTGAAAGGCAGCGCGTTGCCACTGTCTTCGTTACCCTGGCAAGATCGAGAGCGAAACATTCTACAAATCCACGGGTGGGACAGTTGTCACCCTTTGGTTTATCAGGACAGCAGGTTGAAGCAGTCCCTCGATCGTGAACTGCAGACCCGTATAAATATATCGAGCATGGCCCGTGAGTATTCAACCAGACCTTTCTTGTTAAGTTTGTTGCATTTTTTCCGCGGTACTTCTTACATTTGTTTATCCAATGCTTATGCAATTCGATTGGAATTCAAGTTAATTCAAGACTTATTGTCTTCTTATTTAGAAAAACAGGTACAAGAGCTTGCAGTTGATGAGCGCGTGCATTTATACAGTTTCTTAAAGCGTGCAAGTATCGGCAGGTGATAGCCTGCATAATAATCATTGGTATGTATACTTTCGGTTTTTTTCGCAGGTCTTTCGTTCTACTCTTCATCGGTCATTGAATCTTCTTTTTCCTTGTTTCGGGCCAAGTCGACATAACAAGCTTTTGATCCATGTTTTTTTTTTTGTAGAAAAGTACATAAGGTTCACAGTCAATTCTTTTAGGCATCTTTCGTTGAGTATTTTTGGAAAAGTAATCCTTTATATCATTCATGACATGATCAAGTTTTGTGCAAGCGTCGATGTGAAAAGCATGTCCTTGCAAAAATTTATTGACAAGTTTATAACCTTCTTACCTAATTGCATTACGGAAAAGTGTTCCATTAATGAGTGAAAGTAGGCTCAATTTTCTGTGATTCCAAAAAGCAAACAATGTCATAGCTCTGATAGGAGTTGAATTTAGTTTTTTCAAAATAAATCGTGTCAGGTTTAGTTTGCATTCATAATGCCAGCAAATTAAATATAGTAAGCAAAAATCTGCGTACATCTGAAAAAGAAAAGGTTTTTCAGCCCTATTAGTTTGGGAATTGCAATGCTTCAAACATTCCATTTTTTTGGCATTTTTGACCAAAAACGGAAAAGTTTTGTTTTTTGAAAATACTTCGATTCCGGCAAGTCCCGAGACAAATTTTCTATTAAATAAATAAAGTAGAGTCAACTTAGCGCAAGTTTAAAAACAAATATCCTAGCCCTGATAGGTCACGAGATTCTTATCTTGCAAGCCCAACGTTACAGTCTCTGCTCTATGCAGTTCGTTGAGTTTTAAATTTTCCTCGAGGAATTTCTAAACGCTGCTCAATGGCGGTACAGCCATCATCACTTAGCATTTGAATTTAATCGAATTTTTCCATTCGCTTTATTTTATTATGCAACAAAAGCCTAGAATATCCAGTTTCTTTTTGTCGTTGGAAAATTCCACGAGTCTCTCTTTCTCGCCTTGCCTTTCAATACCCATTGCAACTTACAATCGAGTGTTACATCATGTGGTGTCACGCTGCTCCAGCTTTCTTTCTCCCTCGCCCTCTCTCTCCTTTTCTCTCTCTCTATCAAGCGCTGCGCGCCGCGCTCGCTGGCCGGCACTTGTCTCAATTTGCGCGCCTTTGTCCTTCGGAGCCTCGCGAATGATTAAAAATATTCTCACCACTATTCTGGATTTATTGATCTGGCCTTCGTGGCGCGCGTGCCCCTTTAGTTTTCCGGATTTTAATTTTCTAATTTCAAACTCCCCTTGTATTATCGATCGCGAATATTTGATAATTCCCGAAAATATCTTTTTCTCACAGCTCGCCTTTTCATGCATGTCGGCACCTTATTTTATCGTGAACTTTAGACAAAGAAAGCACTTACGTTCTTCCTAGTTACTTTCAAAAAGATTATTAATTGAATTTGGGGTTGAACTACATGATGATTGAGGTTCTTCTCTCGTTCTTACTTGTTGCACACCTTGTGGCACACTCGAAAAACACTCGCGCAGTGAAAGCGTGCTGGGCGTATATGCTGTTAATGTTTATATTGCGATCACAGGTGTACGTAATTAAAGAGAGTCGTAAACTGTAATGATAGGAAATTTATTTATTTAATCACGCCTTTCTATTAATTACATACGAATACAGCCACGATCGTCGATCGTCTGACTTAATGAATCATTAGTGGCTCACAGTTTAGCGGCAGTAGAGAGAGAGGAGGGGAGATATGGAGCAGGCATGTTAAAGCGGGCGTGATATTACCTTCGCTTCTTCTTTCAGTGATGCCGGGACCGCGGGAGCGTTGGGCCCACGCCGCGGCATGTGCATGCACACCTTGCAAGCTAATTGGCGCGCGTACGCATCACTACAAAAGAGCTTAGCTTAGCTTTTAGATCTTGGATTTTCGCTAAGATGAGCTGCTTTTTAGCTAGCTAATGCGTTCGATAGGCTGTAACCTGAAAGCTATTCTTGTTAATAAACTGATTATGTATTTGAAATCATGCATAAAATTAGATTATTGGCGCTTTCATTATTTGTTTATAATTTTCATAATTAAATGAAAAGGAAACTTTTAAAGTGAAAAAAATAAAGTAAAACTTTTTTCATTTGTAAAAACTATATATTTGATTATTTTATTACCTAGAATAGTTTAATTTACAATAATATGATGACGAAGATACAATGATAAAAGTAAAAAGAAAGAATCGCTTATATATATATATATATATATATATATATATATATATATGGTTTTATATGTGCCACGAGGTGTGCAACAAGTAAGAACGAGAGAAGAACCTCGATCATCATGTAGTTCAACCGCAAATTCAATTAATAATCTTTTTTAAAGTAACTAGGAAGAACGTAAGTGCTTTCTTTGTCTAAAGTTCACGATAAAATAAGGTGCCAACATGCATGAAAAGACAAGCTGTGAGAAAAAGATATTTTCGGAAATAATCAAATGGTCGCGATCGATAATACAAGGAGAGTTTGAAATTAGAAAATTAAAATCCGGGAAACTAAAAGGGCACGCGCGCCACGAAGGCCAGATCAATAAATCCAGAATAGTGCACGGAGCGAAAAAACACGGCATTATACCATGAAGTTGCAAGGTATAATACAATGCAAGTTCTCCTCGTATTAAACCAAGAAAATCTTGGTATAATACCTTGAATTCATGGTATAATACCAAGATCAGG
>JAAAKG020045521.1:0-18704 GCA_010014905.2 Druon quercuslanigerum
AAAAAAAAAAAAAAAAAAAAAAAACCAAAACAACAAAAACCCCCCCACCCACCCAAACACACATACTCACACACTTATCCCATCATCCACCCAACCACCCCGCTAATGTGATGCACTCGTCCAAAATCTCTTAAAATCCTCATCCTCTTACCACCCCCCTATTTATCCCCTATTCACCCACGACGAAAACATGGCTCATCAAACCCAGGGTTTTGTAGATGCGTGTAATACGAGGCTTTATATGCAAAACATGTCAATTGTGCCTTGAGCAGGCCAGGGAATAATTTGAGAAATTTTAAAGATTCTCAATAGTGGCATAAGTTTTGAAAAATAGTTGCGAAAGAGCCTTTTAGAGATTATCACATAAGGCTTGATCCTCGCAGGGAAACGGCACAGAAAGTTCCCCCTCCCCGATTCAAATAGAAATTTATCATATTTAAAAAAAAACACGCAGATTTTATACCAGACAGTTGGATTCACAACCAAATAGTTCAAGTTTTAGGGAAAAGAAACGACTTTTTAAGCATATAAAATTTTAATTTTCAAATAATTGACGAATTCTCAAACAAAGCAAAAAATTAACTGAAACGAACGAATTTTTCAGCATGCAGTTGAATTAAATAATCTAAAAAAGAAAAAAAATCATTAATTAACAAACAGTTGAATTTTTCACCTAAATAGATGGAATTTCAATAAAATTATCATATTTTTGAACAAAATAGATTAAGCTTGAAGAGAATTGAATTTATATTTAAAAGTAGTGGAATTTGCAACAAAAAAGTTAATTTTTAACCAAATTGTTAGACTTTCAATAAAAAAACTACAACAATTTTTTATAAAATAATTTCAAGTAATAATCCAAGAAGACGAATTGCCTACAAAACAGTGAAAATTTAAACCCAAAAATATCAGTTCTAAACAAAAAAGTTTTTAATCAAATAGTTGAACTTTCGACTAAAAATGATAAAATTTTTAAAAAAATGAAATAGGTTAATTTTCAGTTGAAAAAATTGGTTTTTAACAAAAAAAAATAAATTTTTCAATAAAACCGTTAAATTTGTTATAAAAAAAGAAAAGGTTCTGCAAAATAGTTGAATTTTAAACTAAAAACTACAAGTTCCATAAAAAAGACGAATTTAAAAAAAAAACAGTAACATTTGTAATCTAAAAATACGGGGTTTCTTACAAAACAACAAGATACATGAATTTTTAACCAGTATTGACATTTTTCTTAAAAATTATAAATTTTTCACAAACGAGATGGATCTTCAACTAATAAAATTAATTTTCAACAAACTATTTCAACTATCCAGAAAATAATTGAATTTTCAATCAAGAAGTTTAATTTTCTACCGAAAAGACGATTTTGCAACAAAATGCATAAATTTTCTACCAAACTGTTAGATTTTCTACTAAAAAAAATATAAATGTTTTAAAAATAATAAAAAAGTTACATTTTCAGTGAACAATTTATTTTTAACAAAAAAACAACAAACGATTGTTTAAAAAAGTAATTAAATTTTCAAACAAATAGATGGATCTTCAATTAATAAAATAAATTTTTTATAAAGTAATTAAACGAGTGTTAAAATTTCTCCTAAAAATGACTAATTAACAAGAAATAATGCATTTGTTTAAATTTGCAGTTAAAAAAATTAATTTAAAAAAAAAACGAATTTTTAACAAAATATTTGATTTTTTAACCAAATAGATGAATCTTTAGCTAATAATGTGACTTTTTAATAGAGTAGTTTTTCCTTTAACCGAAAAATAAAATTTTTAATCAAAGAGTTTTGAATCCAAAATAGTTAAAAGTTTTATCTAAAAATTTTAAATTTTTAACCAAAATTGGAATAGTTACATGTTCTTAAAAAAAATCAATTTTGTACGAAAGAAAAGTTTTTTGAAAAGTTTAAAATAATCCATCTGCCCACAAAAAAATACATTTTTAAAGAAATAACTGAATTTTAAACTATAAAGGATACATTTTTAGCCAAAATTTCAATACTTAACTTTTTTGTAAAAAAATTAATTTTCAAACAGAAAAAGATCAATTTTTAACAAAACAAAAAAAAGATTTTTCATCAAAATAGTTTCAAAGAGGTGAAAAGAGGTGAATCTACAATAAATAAAATGAATTTTTAAGAAATAATTTTAGCTTTCACACTCGTAAAAGCATTTTCAATAAGAAGATTATTTTTCTACCAAAAAAAAATTTGCAAAAAAATGCATCAATTCTCAACAAAATTGTTAAATTAATAAATTAAATTAAAATTAAAATAAAATAAAATTAAATTAATTGTTTGTTTTAAAACTAATTTTTAACAAAGAAAAGGGAATTTTTAAAAACAACAAAAAATAATTTTCAACAAAATAGTTTAATTCTCAAACATAGAGATAATTTTATAACAGAAAAAATTAATTTTTAACAAAATGCATAGGTTTTCGACAAAATAGTTTACTTTTAAACTAAAACCGATCATTTTTCCCCCTGTAATAAATTAGTGAAATTTTCTGTTGAAAAATCAATTTCAAAGAAAAAATTTCAAAAAATAGTTAAACTTTGAAGAAACAAAAAAAGATAACTTTATACCAAGTAATTGTATTTACAACCAAATGTTTGAAGTTCCAACCAAAAGAAACGAACTTTTCACAAAATATTTGAATTTTCAACTCAAACTTTTTTCCCAAAAAAGATCAATTTTTCAATCCAAAAAATCAAAGCAATTATATTTTCAAACAAAAAATATTACTTTCTAACAAAATAGTTAAATTTTTCACAAAACGTTCATAGCCTATTTTTCGAAAAAATGTCACTTCCTAATAAAATAGTTAAATTCTCAACAAAACAATTAATTTGCAATGAAAAATATAATACAAAGTTCATGTTTCAACAAAGAATTAAATTTTTTTAAATTAAATTTATAGAAAAAGGCTCTTTTTTGACAAAATATTTGAATCAAAAACCAAAAACAAATTTTTAGAAAAAGCTAGGAATTTTCAAACCCAAAAGGCACATTCCCTTGATAACAGTTATTTTATTGCAGATCTTGTCTTATTAATAATCATTTTTATTATAATAAATTTAGGATCATGAAGTTTATATTTTTTAATTTACATAAAAAATTATTAAGTTTTATATTTTTCAATCATAGTTATAACCAAAGGAGCTCTGATTCCATTTTGAATATGACTAATTTAAATCTTTACTTATAAAAATTATTATTTCTTTCATAATAAAATTTGATAATTGATTTAATAAACTTATATATTTAGAGCGTCTGAATTGGAATAATCCTGATATAAATTATAATATAAAATTTAATATTCTTATAAATATACTCTAACTGAATTAATTCAATTTCAACATTATTTGATTTCTTGATTTGAATTAATGGTCTTACATAAATTATTTATACATTAAATTTTAATATAAAATTTTTAAAAAGACGAACTCCCTGCCAAAATTTTAATAAAATAGACCAACTTTCAATGAAAAAGATAGATCTTTAAATGAAAAAATTAATTTTTATTAAATTAGTTCTAATTTCAGCCAAGTAGTTGAGTTTTAAATTCAAAAGATTGATCTGCTCCCAAAAAAAACTAATTTACAAAAAGGTATTTAAATTTTCAACAAAATTGTTGGATTGTCAAAAAAGACTAACAATTTTTAACCAATGATACAATATTTAAATTGTGTAGTTGAAAGTATTAATTTTGAAAACAAAAATCTTAACAAAATAGTTAAATTTTTTATAAAATTTTTGAAATTCTCTGAAATAGCATAATAAAGAATAAAATCTAAAAAAATTTTCTTGAAATTCGTTAAAAATTCGTATTTTTTCGTCGAATTCAACTGTTTTTTATTTTTAATTCAAATACTTTTTGGTTCAAAAAATCAACTACTTTGTAAAAAATTAATTTTTTGCATTTTTTTATTTTATTTAACTTTTTAGTTAAAAATACAACAGTTTTGGCCATATTATAAATTTTTTGTTAAAAATTTATATTTCCGGGTTGAAAATTCAACTTTTTAGTAGAAAATTCTTCTCTTTGTCTTTAAAATTCAGCACTTACAAATCAAATTAAAATATTTAGTTGAAAATTAAGTTTTCGGTTAAAAATTCATATATCTGGTCGAAATTTTCAAATCATTTGAAAGAAAATTAAACTGCTGGATTCAAAATTGAACTGCTTGTTTGCAATTTTAACCAATCCATTTTTTGTTGAAAATGTATCCTTAAAAGATTGAAATTTCATCTATTTGGTAGAAAATGTCTGAATTTCGTTAAAACTCTTTTAGTAAAAATTCAACTATCTTCTAAGAAATTCGTCTTTTTGGCTTAAAAATTCGATAAGTTAGTTAGAAAAGCACTTACTAAATTTTTTTATTAATAATATTGGGTTTCTTTTTATGTAACAACACTATTATAAATGTTTTTAAAACTCTTTTAGTAAAAATTCAACTGTCTTCTATGAAATTCGTCTTTTTGGATTAAAAATTCGACTTGTTTGTTAGAATAGCTCTTTTTTTATCGATAATATTGGTTCTCCTTTATTCTATCAACACTATTATAAATTTGGTTAAAACTCTTTTAGTGAAAATTCAACTTTCTTCTATGAAATTCGTCTTTTTGGATTAAAAATTCGACTAGTTGGTTAGAAAAACTCTTACTACATTTTTTATCGATAATATTGGTTTTATTTTAATATATCAACACTATTCAAAAATTTTCTTAAAACTTTTTTAGTAAAAATTCAACTGTCTTCTATGAAATTCGTCTTTTTGGATTAAAAATTCGACTAGTTTGTTAGAAAAGGTCTTTTTTTTATCGATAATATTAGTTTTCCTTTATTGTATCAACACTATTATAAATTTTCTTAAATCTTTTTTAGTAAAAATTCAACACTCTTCTATGAAATTCGTCTTTTTGGATTAAAAATTCGACTTGTTTGTTAGAAAAGCTCTTTTTTTATCGATAATATTGGTTTTCCTTCATTCTATCAACACTATTATAAATTTGGTTAAAACTCTTTTAGTAAAAATTCAACTGTCTTCTATGAAATTCGTCTTTTTGGATTAAAAATTCGACTAGTTGGTTAGAAAAGCTCTGACTACATTTTTTATCGATAATATTGGTTTTATTTTAATATATCAACACTATTATAAATTTTGTTAAAACTATTTAGTAAAAATTCAAATGTCTTCTATGAAATTCGTCTTTTTGGATTAAAAATTCGACTAGTTTGTTAGAAAAGGTCTTGTTTTTATCGATAATATTAGTTTTCCTTTATTGTATCAACACTATTATAAATTTTCTTAAAACTTTTTTAGTAAAAATTCAACACTCTTCTATGAAATTCGTCTTTTTGGATTAAAAATTCTACTTGTTTATTATAAAAGCTCTTTTTTTATCGATAATATTGGTTTTCCTTTATTCTATCAACACTATTATAAATTTGGTTAAAACTCTTTTAGTACAAATTCAACTGTCTTCTATGAAATTCGTCTTTTTGGATTAAAAATTCGACTAGTTGGTTAGAAAAGCTCTGACTACATTTTTTATCGATAATATTGGTTTTATTTTAATATATCAACACTATTATACATTTTGTTAAAACTCTTTTAGTAAAAATTCAACTGCCTTCTACAAAATTCGTCATTTTGGCTTGAAAATTCGAATAGTTGGTTAGAAAAGCTCTTACTACTTTTTTTATCGATAATATTGGTTTTCCTTTATTGAATCAACACTATTATAAATTTTGTTAAAACTTTTTTAGTAAAAATTCAGATGTCTTCTACGAAATTTGTCTTTTTGGCTTGTAAATTCGACTAGTTGGTTAAAAAAGCACTTACTATATTTTTTATCGATAATATTGGTTTTCCTTTATTGTATCAACACTATTATAAATTTTGTTAAAACTTTTTTAGTAAAAATTCAGCTGTCTTCTACGAAATTTGTCTTTTTTGGCTTGTAAATTCGACTAGTTGGTTATAAAAGCTCTTTTTTTTATCGATAACATTGGTTTTCCTTTATTGTAGCAATACTATTATAAATTTGGTTAAAACTCTTTTAGTAAAAATTCAACTGTCTTCTATAAAATTCGTCTTTTTGGATTAAAAATTCGACTAGTTGGTTAGAAAATCTCTTACTACATTTTTTATCGATAATATTTGTTTTATTTTAATATATCAACACTATTATAAATTTTGTTAAAACTCTTTTAGTAAAAATTCAACTGCCTTCTACAAAATTCGTCATTTTGGCTTGAAAATTCTACTAGTTGGTTAGAAAAGCACTTACTACATTTTTTATCGATAATATTGGTTTTCTTTTAATGTATCAACACTATAATAAATTTTACTTTTTAATCATGGAAGTGTCACGTGCTAAAAAACCTTAGCGAACCCCCTTTATTCGAAACTTTGTGATGTTGGATCAACCCCCCTCCCCCCGCCTTAAGAATGTCACGTAATATGTGAACGCTCCCTAAGTGCCTGGAATACTGATGAAAATGCACGGTAATTACGGTAAAAAATGATGTAATTTACTTGAAATATTTCACCGAGCCAACTCCGCGAGCCCCATTCCTCGTCTTCCAATCCCTAACCCCCAACCCCCAACCCAGTTTGCAATGACGAGTAGCGGTCGGGATAAGAGAGAGAGAAGAGTTGAGGGAACAACAGTGCAGTGGTTGAGGCAGGAAGAAAGGAGCAAAAGGAGATGAGGATGAGAAAAAAGTGAGCGTGGGCGAGAAGTAGGATGAACGAATAAGGGTAAAAGGAATAGAAAAAAACAATGCTTGCCAAAGCACGAGCACCCTTGGTGATTTGCGTACTCTATCCCAGTCTATCCTGGCTGGCTGGCTGGCACGCCCGATACCGATCCCGGTACTTGAGGCTTTAAATGCCAGACACGACACAGGACTGAATATTAATCATACAAGCGAACTGTCGATCCGCGACAAGTGGAGGGGGTAAATTTACAATCGGCCCAGGGCTGATTGAAGTTTGGCGGATTTTCATGACAGGGACTTTTTTGGCTTTTGTATGGCAGTCGGAAGTGGATTCGATTATGCAATTCAAAGTTGAGGTTTGCTGATTAGGGGTTGCGCTCATGATTGTTGAGCAAAGGCTTTTGAGCATCGGATGTGCGAAATTAACGTCATTTTTAAACAAACTCAAGTTTTCTTAAATATTTTTAAAACACTAAAAATTAGCCTAATGTTTATTTGAACTTCCATTCTTTAGTCTGTAAAATATACTGTCGTGAGGATAGGCAAGTAGGGAAGGAAAGTAAGGGAGAAGAGAAAAAGTAGTTGAAACGCAGGGAAATAAAGAGGAAGTGATGAGAAGGGTAAGTGAGGGGATGTACGTAAAGAGGATTAAAAAGTGAGTAAACCGGAAAGGACAATGATGCAGCACAATTAGAGGTAATAAGAGTGTAGGTGGAGTGAGACAAGCGAACTAGGGAGGATGATCGGAAGGGGATGGTAATATAGAGGAATGGAAAGGCATAGTGAGTAGAGGGGAATTATGAATTTAGAAGAAGCGCAGGAATTTGTGAGCAAGAAAGAGGAGTAGATTATGTAAAGTAGTGGAATAGGAATTAGGGGGAAGGAAAGAAGGGGAAATACTAATAGGTGGGAATTAGGAAAAGAAGGTAAGGGAGGTGAATTAGAGAGGAGGAGAGAAATTAGAGATGTGATACTATGGAAAGGGAAATAAGGGAAGAAAAGGAAATTAGTGGATGGCGGGGAAGCACAGAAAAAGTAACGGGAGGGACAGTAAAGGGCAGTGGGAAAAGGTGTTTTGGAATTAAGTTAATAGGAAAAGATAATGATGCAGTACAAGTACAGGGAGTAAGGTTGCAGGTTGAGTGAGGCAGGTGAATTAGAGAGAGTGATGGAAAGAGAGAAGGAATTGTGAGCAGGGGGGTGGTAGATAAAGTAGTGGAATAGGAAGTACGGTGGAAGGGTAAGAAGAGAGGACATGATGTAGGAAATTTGAGGTACTGGAGGGCAAGGAAGGAAGTGGAAGAAAATAGTAGAGAGGCCAAAGAGTGAAAGGGAAGTAACAGGAAAGGACAGCGAGGAAAAATCAGGGCAAAGAGAACGCGAAGTGAGTGAATAGAAAGAAAGAATGATGCAGCAGAAGTGAAGAAAACGATCATGTAGGTGGAGTGAGGCAGGTCAAGTGAAGAGATAATAAGAAGGAGATGGAAATATAAGGGAATAAGAAGGTAGAATAAGGGGAGGGAAGGTATGCATGTGGAAGTAGTGAAGAAATGGTGAGCAAGGACTGGTGTCTGGTTGGTAAAGTAATGGGAAAGGAAGTATGGAGTGGGTGAAAAGGCAAAGTAGGGATAGATGTTGAATAAAGTAAATGAGGTAGGGCAGAAGATGTATGGGAGGATAGTGAAAGTAGGTATATGGAAGTGTGGAAGGGGATTTAGAAGATAATGGTAAGTTTGATAAGTAAAGGAGGGAAAGAGGCAGTGTGAGAGGATGATTGTGAAAGTGCGAATTCGGGAGGAGATGAGTGAAGGGAAGAAGAGGCAGTGCGAAAGGATGTTGGTGAAAGTGCAAATTCGGGAGGGGATGATGGAAGAGGGGTTGAAAGGGGAGGAGAATCAATGTAGGTGAGAGGATAATAAGATAATATCGGACGGGGAAGGAGAGAGGTGTGATATTAGGTATAATGGATGTAGGTATATAGAATAGAGGATATAGGGGAGGATAGTAAAAGTAGGGATATGGAAGTATGGAATAAGAATGTACGTTCAGAATTCATCTTCAGTTCAAAACCAAATTTTTAAAATTCATTTTCTTTCCGATTAAAATTAGCTTTTTGAAGTGAAAATTGAATTATGCCGCTTTTAATTGAAAACGTAATTAATTGGTCAAATTGAAAATGTGATTCATTCATTTTTGGTTGAAGATTTATCTGTTTGGTTCGAAAATAAGCTATTGTGTTAAAATTTAATTTTTCAACTGAAAATTGAACTCATCCATTTTTGGGTTGAAAATATATCTTTTATTTTAAATTTTGTTTATAAGTTCATAAGTTTAGTTAGAAATGCATTTCTTTGGTCGAAAATATAATTATTTTCTTAAAAATTAACGTACTTTGTTAAAAATTTATTTTTTTAGTTGAAAATTTGTCTTTCTGGTAAAAAATTCATCGACTGAAATTTTAACTATTTAATTTTTTATGCGAACTTACAATAAGGATTTATTTTATTCATTTTTAATTTGAAAAATGAAAACAAAAATTTTTTTTATACAGAAAATTCTGATTAAAAATTTAACTATTTTTTTTTTTTAAAGTATTCGTCTTGGTTGAAAGTACATTTTTTTAGATAAAAGTTTATCTTTTTGGTGGAAGCATCATTATTTTCGTGGAAAATTCCACTTTTTGGGTAAAATATTATTATTTTGTTTAAAATTAAACTAATTGTTTGAAGGTTAAACTGCATTGCTAAAAATTAATTTTTCTGTTTGAAGATTCATCATTTTAGTTCAAAATTAATCTCTTAAATTCAAAATTCAACTTTTTTGTTAAAAGTTATTTATTTTTCATTAACTATTTCAACTAAAATTTTAAATATTCGATTTTTTGTTGAAACTAGATGATTCTAGTTTAAAAATCATCTTTTTAATTTAGTAATACAACAAATTTTTTTTAAAATGAATTACTTTTGTAAAAAAAAATCTTTTTGATTGTAGATTCATAATTCTAGTTGGAAATTAATTTCTTTGTTCAAAATATAATTATGTTGTTAAAAATTAGTTTATTTTGTTAAAAAAATCATCTTTTTGGTAAAAAATTAATCGACTTGATTGCAAGTACTTCTTCGTTGAAAATTCGTATTTTTGGTTAAAAATAAACTATTTTCTTAAAAATTATTTTTTTGCGAGAAATGAATCCCTTTAACTGAAAATTTATTTTCACTATTTTTCGGTTAAAAAATTTATCTTTTTTAGTTAAAAATTCATTTTTTTTTGGTAGAAAATTAATTTGCTGGTTGGCAATTCATCAATACGGGCTCAAAACTCAACTGCTTGTTTAAAGGTTTAAACTACATTCTAAAAGTTCGTAAAAAATTACATAGGGAAATTGAAAAGAATTTTTAAATAATCGAAAATACTTTTCTTTCTAGAATAAACTTTTACAATTTACAAAAAAAATATGTGTAGGTGAAATCTTAAGAATATAAAACAGTTAATTGAAATTTATAAAAATTGGAGTTTAATGTTAACTAATTCAGGAAAAAATCATAAGAATTCAAAAGAATTGAAATTAATTTAAGAAATTCCATTAATGTTATAAAAATTGGCATGGATTTAAAAGGAATTCAAGGGAAATCAACAAAACTCGAGTTGACACTCGAAAATACTCTTCTTTTTAGAATAAACTTTTACAATTTATAAAACATATATAGAAGAATTAAAATGAATTTAAAAGATAATGAAAATACTTTTCCGTCTAGAGAAAATTTTGAAATTTTCAAAAAGTAAATAGGGAATTTCAAAAGACTTCAAAAGAAATGCAAAATCATTTCCTTACTAGAATAAACTTTTATAGTTTAACAAAAAAAAAATATGTTTATTATAATTAAAGTTTGCATGGATTTAAAAGGAATTCAAGAAAAATCAACATGAGAATCGAAAATACTTTTCTTTCTAGAGAAAATTTTACGATTTGCAAAAAATTATAACTAGAAAATTAAAATATAAAATTATAATTATAAAACAAACAAAAATTAAAAATAATTGAAATGAATTCAAGAAATTGTATTATTTTATTGAAATTGACATGAATTAAAAATGAATTCAAGGAAAATCAACAAAAATCAAATAGGCAATCGAAAATACTTCTAGAGAAAAATTTACAAAAAATATGTAGGGGAATTAAAATGAATTTAAAAGAAATCGAAAATACATTTCTTCCTAGAATAAACTTTTATAATTTAAAAAAAGGTGTATTGGAGTTCAATGATAAAGAATTAAGGAAAAAATCATAATAATTCAAAAATATGCAGGCTAAATTTAAAATAATTGAATTGAATTAAAGAAATTCCATTAATTCTATAAAATTGACATGAATTAAAAAGGAATTCAAGGGAAATTAACAAAAATCAACCTTACAATCGAAATCAATTTTCTTTTCTTACTAGAGAAAGTTTTACAATTAACATAAAATATATAGGGGAATTCAAATGAATTTAAAAGAAAACGAAAATACTTTTCTTTCTAGAATAAATTTTAAAATTCACAAAAACAAAAGATGTGTAGGGGAAATCATAAGAATATTAAAAAGTTAATTGAAATTTATAAAAATTTCAGGTCAATGATAACGAATTTAGGAAAAAATCATTAAGAATTTTTAAAAATCCAAGCTAAATTCAAAAGAATTGAAATAAATAAAATAAATTCCATTGATTTGATTAAAACTGGCATGAATTTATCAGGATCGCAAGGTAAATCAACAAAAATCAATTGGACAATCCAGAATACTTTTCTTACTAGAGAAAATTTTACAATTAACATAAAATATATAGGGGAATTCAAATGAATTTAAAAGAAATCGAAAATACTTTTCTTTCTAGAATAAACTTTTAGAATTTACCAAAAAATATATGTATAGGGGAAATTTAATAAAATTGCAGGTCAATGTTAACGAATTCAGGAAAAAAAATCATTAAGAATTTTAAAACAATTCAAGCTCAATTCAAAAAAATTGAAATGAATTAAAGAAATTCTATTAAATATAATTAAAATTCGCATGGATTTAAAATGATTGCAAGATAAATCAACAAAAATAAACATGAGAATCGAAAATATTTTTCTTTCTAGAGAAAATTTTACAATTAAAAGAAAATATACAGGGAAATTTAAATGAATTTTAAAGAAAACGCAAATACTTTTCCGTCTAGAGAAAATTTTGCAATTCACAAAAAATAAATAGGGAAATACAAAAGAATTCAAAAGGAATCAAAAATAATTTTTTTACTGAAATAAACTTTTACGATTTACAAAAAAATATGTGGCTTGAAACTTAAAAGTATATAAAAGAGTTAATTGAAATGAATCAAAAAAATTTCATTTATTTGATTAAAATTGGCATTAATTTAAAAGAATTGCAAGGTAAATGAACAAAAATTAACTTGACAATCGAAAATACATTTCTTTCTAGAGAAAATTTTACAATTTTTAAAAAATGTATAGGGGAATTCAAATGAATTTAAAAGAAAACGAAAATACTTTTCTTTCTAGAATGAACTTTTACAATTTACAACAAAAATATTTGTATTGGAACTTAAAAGAATATAAAAGAGTTCATTGAGATTTATCCAAATTGTATGTGAATGTAAACGAATTCAGGAAAAAAATCATAAGAATTCTAAACAATTCAAGCTCAATTCAAAAGAATTGAAATGAATTCAAGAAATTGCATTAATTTGATTAAAACTGGAATGGATTTAAAAGGAATTCAAGGGAAGTCAACAAAAATCAACTTGACAAACGAAATTACTTTTGTTTCTAGAGAAAGTTTCGAAATGTACAAAAAATAAATAGGAAAATTCAAAAGAATTTAAAAGAATATAAAAGAGTTCATTGAAATTTATAAAAACTTCAGATCAATTCTAACGAATTCAGAAAAAAAATCATTAGAATTCAAAACACTTCAAGCTCAGTTCAAAAAAATTTAAATGAATTTAAAAAATTCAATTTATTTTATTAAAATTGGGATGAATTTAAAGGAGATGAAGAAAAATCAACTTGACAATCGAAAATACTTATCATTCTAGAGAAAATTTTCCAATTTACAAAAAATATATAGGAAAATTCAAAAAAATTCAAAAGAAATCAAAAATACTTTTCTTTTTAGAATAAACTTTTACAATTTACAAAAACAAAAGATGTGTAGGGGAAATCATAAGAATATAAAAAGTTCATTAAAATTTATAAAAATTGCAGGTCAGTGTTAACGAATTCAGGAAAAAATCATTAAGTATTTTTTAAAAATTCAAAGTAAATTCAAAAGAATTAAAATTATTAAAGAAATTCCATTGATTTGATTAAAATTGGCATGAATTTAGAAGGAATTCAAGGTAAATCAACAAAAATTAACTTGACACTGGAAAATACATTTCTTTATAGAGAAAATTTTACAATTTTCAAAAAATATATAGGAAAATTTAAAAGCATCCAAAAGAAATCGAAAATAGATTACTTTCTAGAGAAAATTATACAATTTATAAAAAAAATATTTGTATTGGAACTTAAAAAAATATAAACGAGTTTTTTAGAATTTATCAAAATTGCAGGTCAATATTAAAGAATTCAGGAAAAAATCATGAAGAATTTAAAAAAATTCAAGCTCAATTCAAAAGAATTGAAATGAATTCAAGAAATTCCGTTAATTTGATTAAAACTGGAATGGATTTAAAAGGAATTCAAGGGAAGTTAACAAAAATCAACTTGACAAACGAAATTACTTTTGTTTCTAGAGAAAGTTTCGAAATGTACAAAAAATAAATAGGAAAATTCAAAAGAATTCAAAACAAATCGAAATTACTTTTCTTTAAAAAATAAACTTTTAAAATTTACAAAAAAGTATTTGTATTCGAAGTCAAAATAATATAAAAGAGTTAATTGAAATTTATAAAAATTTCGGGACAATGTTAATGAATTGAGGAAAAAATCATAAGGATTTAAAACAATTGAAGCTCAATTCAAAAGAATTGAAATAAATAAAATAAATTCTATTGATTTCATTAAAACTGGCATGAATTTAAAAGGAATTCAAAATAAATTAACTAAAATGAACATGAAAATGGAAAATACTTTTCTTTCTAGAGAAAATTTTACAATTTATAAAAAATATATAGGGAAATTCAAAAGAATTTTTAAAAAATCGAAAATACTTTTCTTTCTAGAAAGAACTTTTACAATTTAAAAAACATATATGTGTATTGAAAGTCAAAAAAATATATAAAAGAGTTAGTTAAAATTTATAAAAATTGCAGGTCAATGTCAACGAATTCAGGAAAAAATCATAAGAAACCAAAACAATTCAAACTCAATTTAAAAGAACTGAAATTAATCAAAGAAGTTCCAATAATTTTTTTTAAACTGGCATGGATTTAAAAAAAATTCAAGGGGAATCAACAAAAATCAACTTTAAAATCGAAATTAATTTTCTTTCTAGAGAAAATTTTATAAAAAATATAAAGGGGAATTAAAATGAATTTAAAATAAATCAAAAATACTTTTAATACTAGAATTAATTGTTACAATTTACAAAGAAATATGTTTAGTGGAAATCAAATGATTATAAAAATAAAAATCATTAAGAATTTTAAAATATTTTAGCTCAAATCAAAAGAATTGAAATAAATTAAAGAAATTCCATTATTTTATTAAAATTGGCATGAATTTAAAGGAAATTCAAGGTAAATCAGCAAAAATCAATTACAAAATCAAAATTACTTTTCATTCTAGAAAAAATTTTGCAATTTACAAAAAATAAATAGGAAAATTCAAAAAAATTCAAAAGAAATTGAAAATACCTTTCTTTGTAGAATGAACTTTTACAATCAAACTAAATTCAAAATAATTGAAATGAAAAAAATAAATTCCCTTGATTTAATTAACAGTGGCATGAATTTATAAGGATTGCAATGTAAATCATCAAAAATCAATTCCAAAATCGAAATTACTTTTCTTTCTAGAGAAAATGTTACAATTTACAACAAAAAATATTTGTATTGTAAGTCAAAAGAATATAAAAGAGTTTATTGAAATTTATCAAAATTGCATGTCAATGTTAACGAATTCAGGAAAAAATCATAAGAATATAAAACAATTCAAGCTCAATTCAAAAAAATCGAAATGAATTTAAAAAATTCAATTCATTTTATTATAATAGCATGAATTTAAAATGAATTCAAGGGAAATGAAGAAAAATCAACGTCACAATCGAAAATAGTTTTCATTCTAGAGAAAATTTTACAATTTACAAAAAATATATAGGGGAATTCAAATGAATTTAAAAGAAAACGAAAATACTTTTCCTTCTTGCGAAAATTTTGCAATATACAAAAAATAAATTGGGAAATTCAAAAGAATTCAAAAGAAATCAAAAATAATTTTCTTACTAGACTAAACTTTAACAATTTACACACAAAAAATATGTGTATTGGAACTTAAAAGAATATAAGAGAATTAAATGAAAATTTATGAAAATCAGGTCAATGTAAACAAATTCAGGAAAAAATCATAAGAATTAAACACAATTCAATTTAAATTCATAAGAATTAAAATTAATAAAAGAAATTATTTTGATTTTATTAAAATTGGCATGTATTTATAAGGATGGTAAGGTAAATCAACAAAAATTTACTTCTAAATCGAAACTACTTTTCTTTCTAGAGAAAATTTTGCAATTTACAAAAAATAAATAAGAAAATTCAAAAGAATTTAAAAGAAATCGAAAATACTTTTCTTTTTAGAATTCAGGAAAAAATCATAAGAATTCATAGAATTGAATTCTTTGATTTTTTTGCCTTTTCGTTTTCTTTTAAATACATTTGAATTACCCAATAAATGTTTTGTAAATTATAAAATTTTCTCTAGAAAAAAAAGTATTTTCGATTGTCAAGATGATTTTTGTTAATTTCCATTGAGTTTGTTTTAAATCCATGCCAATTTTAATAAAATTAATGCTCTCTCTTTAATTCATTCCAATTCATTTGAAAAGAGCTCAAAGTTTTTTGAATTTTTATGATTTTTTCCTAAACTCGTTAACATTTACCTGAAATTTTTATAAATTTTAATTAACTCTTTTATATTATTTTGACTTCCAATACAAATATTTTTGTGTAAATTGTAAAAGTTTATTCTCGAAAGAAAAGTATTTTTGATTTGTTTCAAATTCTTTTGAATTTTCTATTTATTTGTTGTAAATTGCAAAATTTTTTCTAAAAGGAAAAGTAATTTCAATTTTGTAGTTGCTTTTTGTTTATTCACCTTGCAATCGTTTTAAATTCATGCCAATTTTATTCAAATCAATTTAATTTCTTTCAAATTTTCAATTCTTTTGAGTTTATCTTGAATTTTTAAAAATTCCTACTGATTTTTTTCTGAATTCGTTAACATTGACCTGCCATTTTTGTAAATTTTAATTAAATTGATTATATTCTTATGATTTCCCCTGCTCATACATTTTTGATAAATTGCCCTATATATTTTATGTAAATTGTAAAATTTTCTCTAGAAAGAAAAGTAGTTTCGAATGTTCAAGTTGATTTTTGTTGATTTCCATTGAATTCCTTTCAAATCCATGCCAATTTTATAGAATTAATGGAATTTCTTTAATTCATTTTCTTTTAATTCATTCATAGAGTTAATTTAAATTTATAAAAATTGGAGGTCAATGTTAACGAGTTGAGGAAAAAATCATAAGAATTCAAAAATATTCAAGCTGAATTTAAAATAATTGAGAAGATTAAAGAAATTCCATTAATTTTATTAAAATTTGCATGAATTAAAAAGGAATTCAAGGGAAATCAACAAAAATCAACATGAGAATTAAAAATTATTTTCTTTCTAGAGAAAATTTTACAATTTGCATAAAATTATATAATACAATTCAAATGAATTTAAAAGAAAACGAAAATCCTTTTTCTTCTAGAGAAAATTTTGCAATTTTTGAAAAATATGTAGGGAAATTCAAAAGAATTTTAAACAAATAGAAAATACTTTTTTTTCTAAAATAAACTTGTACAAGTTACAAAAAAAATATATGTATTGGAAGTCAGAAGAATAGAAAGGAGTTCATTGTGAAAAGCGAATTGAAATTTATAAAAATTGCAGGTCAATGTCAACGAACTCAGGAAAAAATCATTACGAATTTTAAAAAATTTAAGCTAAATTCAAATGAATTAAAATTATTAAAGAAATTCCATTGATTTGATTAAAATTTGCATAAATTTAGAAGGAATTTAAGATAAATCAACAAAAATTAACTTGACAATGGAAGATACATTACTTTCTAGAGAAAATTATACAATTTACAAAAAAAAAAAAATTTTTTATTGGAACTTAGAAGAATATAAAAGAGTTTATTGGAATTTATCAAAATTGCAGGTCAATTTTAAAGAATTGAGGAAAAAATCATGAAGAATTTTTAAAAATTCAAGCTCAATTCAAAAGAATTGAAATGATTAAACAAATTCCATTAATTTTATTAAAACTGGCATGGATTTAAAAAGAATTTAAGGGAAATCAACAAAAGTAAACTAGACAATCGAAAATACTTTTGTTTCTAGAGAAAAATTTACAAAAAATGTATAGGGGAATTAAAATGAATTTAAATGAAATGAAAAATACTTTTCTTACTGGAATAAACTTTTACAATTTACAAAAAAATATGTGTAGTGGAAATAAAAAGAATATAAAACAGTTATTTGAAATTTATAAAAATTGCACGCTAATGTTAACGAATTCAGGAAAGAATCATTAATAATTTTAAAAAATTCAAGCTAAATTTAAAATAATTGGAATGAATAAAATGAATTCCATTGATTTAATTAAATCTCTCATGAATTTATAAGGATTGCAAGATAAATCAACAAAAATCAACTTCCAAATCGAAATTACTTTTCTTTCTAGAAAAAATTTTTTAATTTACAAAAAATAAATAGGAAAATTCAAAAGAATTTAAAACAAATTGAAAATACTTTTATTTCGAGAATAAGCTTTTACAATTTACAAAAAATATATAGGGGAATTTAAATGAATTTAAAAGAAAACGAAGATACTTTTCTTTCTAGAATAAACTTTTACAATTTACAACAACAAAATATGTGTAGGGGAAATCATTAAAATATTAAAAAGTTAATTGAAATTTATAAAAATTAGAGGTCAATGTCAACGATTTAAGGAAAAAATCATAAGAATTCAAAACAATTCAAGCTTAATTAAAAAAAACTGAAATGAATTTTAAAATTTTCCATTTATTTTATTAAAATTGGCAAGAATTGAAAAGGAATTCAAGGGAAATCAGCAAAATTACTTTTCTTTCTAGAGAAAATTTTAGAATTTACAGAAAATATATAGGGAAATTGAAAAGAATTTTAAAGAAATCGAAAATACTTCTTTTCCTAGAATAAACTTTTATAGTTTTACAAAAAAAATATGTTTATTTTAACCTAAAATAATATAAAAAAGTTAATTAAAATTTATAAAAATTGCAGGTCAATGTTAACGAATTTAGGAAAAAATCATAAGAATTTAAAACAATTCAAGCTAAATTTAAAAGATTTGAAATGAATGAAAGAAATTCCATTAATCTCATTAAAATTGGCATGGATTTAAATTGAATTCAAGAGAAATCAACTGAAATTATCTTGACAATGGAAAATGCTTATCTTTCTAGAGAAAATTTTACAATTTGCAAAAATTTATATTGCGGAATTCAAATGAATTTAAAAGAAATTGCAAATACTTTTCCTTCTAGAGAAAATTTTGCAATTTACAAAAAATAAATAGGGTAATTCAAAAAAATTAAAAAGATATTGAAAATAATTTTTTTTTACCAGAATAAATTTGAACAATTTAAAAGAGCCTCGGTGGCTCAGTGGTTAGACGCTCGGACTTCACCTCAGAGGTCCGGGGTTCGATCCCTGAGCCGG
>JAAAKG020045532.1:0-11637 GCA_010014905.2 Druon quercuslanigerum
ATTTGAATTTTCAAAAAAAAAAAAATTAATTTTCAACCAAAAAAGATGACTTTTCAGCAAAAAAATAAATTTTCAACCAAAGAGATGAATTTACAACTAAAATTATGAATCTTAAACTAATATTATTTTTTAATAAAAGAGTTCAACATTTAATGAAATACTTGGATTCTCAACCGAAAAAGATTATTCTTGGTTCAAAAAAAGATTAATTTTCAACCAAAAAAAAGATGGCTTCAAGAAAATAATTAATTTTTCAACCTAATAATAGAATTTTTAACCAAACGAAATAAATTCGGAAACAAAAATTAGTAGAATTTCCAAAAAAAGGAAAAACAATGTATCTTTTTTTTTTATTTAGCGAATTAAGGGGAAAAAGGCAAATTTCTTCAATAATAAAGGGGGGGGGAATAAAATTCTTTGGAAAAACGATAAAATAATTGAATAAGGAAATAGGGAAATGAATATGAAGTTTGGACCCTATTAAAGATGATAAACTTACCCCGAAGGATGCGCCGAATGGTCGTTTCAACCACTTTGGAGCCTTTTTCAAAATAGCGGCTGCTTCCATTTCAGCGGCAGGTGGCGCTTGCGTGAAAGGATCCATGCCTGGGAAAGAATCAACTATTTTGTTTGAAGTTTCGTTCGATTCCTGGTTGCGACCACCGAGAAGGGAATAAACAACAGCGTGCCCATCGAAACTGGTCCCGACGATTAAACCCGGATGTCTAGGACACCAGGAAACGTCAAAGTTCCACTGGTTTGTCTGTGCGAGTTCGCAAATGACTTCTCCATTCTGAAATTAAAATTGATCCACTTTAACTTCATTCTTCCTCACAGTCAAATCTTTTCTATAAGAATTTTTGCAATTTTCTATAAAAAAAAGTAATTCTTTGCGAAAAATGTAATATTTTTACACAAAAAGACCAATATTCAACAAAATAGTTTCCCCTTTGAAAAAATTTTACCCAAAAATATTAAATTTCTACCAAAAGATGTGCATTTTTAATTAAATAGATTTATTTGCAACAAAAAACATTAATTTTCAACCGAGAAGATCAATTCTTTATAAAAAAGACGAATTTTCAACAATACACATTAATTTTAACCAAGATAGTGTAATTTTCAACAAAAACTATCAATTTCGAACTGAGAAAAAAAATTCTATCGAAAAAGAAGAATTTTCGAAACAAAAAAGATCGTTTCCGACCAAGAAAACTAAAATTTCAACAAAAAAGTTAATTTTCGACCAAGAAAGCTAAAATTTTAACTAACACCTAGAAACAAAAACAGTTGAGTTTTTTGAAACAAAGAACGTAATTTTTAACCAAAACGGCTAAATTTTCTACCGGATGTTAATTTTCTACCAAAAGAGATACATTTTCATTAAAAAAAGTTAAATTTTTAAGTTAAATAGCAAAATATTTTGAAACAAATTTGGCTTTTAAATTCTAAACGATAAAATTTTCAACAAAAAATTAGTTTTCAATCAGGAAGATCAATTCTCTGTAAAAAAACGAATTTTTAACCAAAAAAACTTGAGTTTTCAAAATAAAAACTTCAATATTTTTAAACAAATCTTAATTTTAAATTCTAAACGATAAATTTTCAACAGAAAAGTTAATGTTCAACCAAGAAGGCTAAAATTTCAACAAAAAAGTTAATTTTCGAACAAGAAAGCTAAAATTTTAACTAAAACCTAGAAACAAAAACAGTTGAGTTTTTCAAAACAAAGAACATAATTTTTAACCAAAACGGCTAAATTTTCTACAGGAATTAAATTTTCTACCAAAAGAGATACATTTTCATCAAAAAAGTTGAATTTTTAAGTAAAATAGTAAAATATTTTGAAACCAATTTTGCTTTTAAATTCTAAACGATAAAATTTTTAACAAAGAATTAATTTTCAATCAAGAAGATCAATTCTCGGTAAAAAAAACGAATCTTTAACCAAAAAAACTTGAGTTTTCAAAATAAAAACTTCAATATTTTAAAACAAATCTTAAGTTTAAATTCTAAACGATAAATTTTCTACAGAAAAGTTAATTTTCGACCAAGAAAGCTCAAATTTTAACTAAAACCTGGAAACAAAAACAGTTGAGTTTTTTAAAACAAAGAACGTAATTTTCAACCAAAACTGCTAAATTTTCTACTGGGATTTAATTTTCTATCAAATAAGATACATTTTCATCAAAAAAAGTTGAATTTTTAGTTAAATAGTAAAATATTTTGAAACAAATTTGGTTTTTAAATTCTAAATGATAAAATTTTCAATAAAAAATTAATTTTTCAACTAAAAAGTTAAATTTTCAACCAAAAGATCAACATTTCGAACAAAAAAGATTAACCTGGAAACAAGAATATTCTACCAAAAGAGATACATTTTCATGAAATGAGTTGAATTTTTAAGCTGAAAAGTAAAATATTTTGAAAACATTGAATTTTTAATCTCGAAAAGATAAATTTCCAACAAAAATGTAATTTTTAACCTAGAAGGATTAATTTTCGAGCAAACAAGTTTCAATATCGACCAAAAAAGATAGATTTCCCACCAAAAAGATAAAATTTTCAAACAAATTTCACTTTTAAATTCTAAACGATAAATTTTCAACAAAAAAGTTAATTTTTATCCAAAAACATTAATTTTGAAACAAGAATATCAATTCTCCATTAAAAAAGACGTATTCTCAACAAAACACATAAAATTCCACCAAAATACTTCAATTGTCAAACAAAAAGATACATTTTTAACCGAGAAAAAACAATTTCTACCGAAAAAGAAGAATTTTCAACAAAAAAGTTAATTTGTAACCAAGAAAGCTCAAATGTCAACTAAAACCTGGAAACAAAAGCAGTTGAGTTTGAATTTTTAAGTTAAGGAGTAAAATATTTTGAAACAAATTGGGCTTTTAAATTTTAAACGATAAAATTTTCATCAAAAAATTAATTTTTTAACCAAAAACATTAATTTTCAATCAAGAAGATCAATTTTCAGTAAAAAGACGATATTTTAACCAAATAAACTTGCGTTTTTATTTTAAAAAGTTCAATACTTAAAACAAAATTTGACCCTTAAATTCTGAACGATAAATTTTCAACAAAAAAGTTAATTTCCGACCAAAGAAACTAAAATTTCAAAAAACTTTAACAAAAAAGTTAATTTTCATGCAAAAACATTAATTTTGAAACTAGAATATCAATTTTACATTTAAAAAAAAGAGGCATTCTCAACAAAACACATAAAATTCCACCAAAATACTTCAATTGTCAAACAAAACGATGAATTTTTAACCGAGAAAAAAAATTTCTACCGAAAAACAAGAATTTTCAACAAAAAAGTTATTTTGTAACCAAGAAAGCTCAAATTTTAACTAAAAGGTGGAAACCAAAACGGTTGAGTTTGAATTTTTAAGTTAAGGAGTAAAATATTTTGAAACAAATTTGGCTTTTAAATTTTAAACGATAAAATTTTCATCAAAAAATTAATTCTTTAACCAAAAACATTAATTGTCAATCAAGAAGATCAATTTTCAGTAAAAAGACGATATTTAAACAAATAAACTTGCGATTTTAAACTAAAAAGTTCAATATTTAAAACAAAATTTGACTCTTAATTTCTAAACGATAAATTTTCAACAAAAATGTTCATTTCCGACCAAAAAAACTAAAATTTCAAAAAATTTTAACAAAAAAGTTAATTTTCATGCAAAAACATTAATTTTGAAACTAGAATATCAATTTTACATTTAAAAAAAAGAGGCATTCTCAACAAAACACATAAAATTCCACCAAAATACTTCAATTGTCAAACAAAACGATGAATTTTTAACCGAGAAAAAAAATTTCTACCGAAAAACAAGAATTTTCAACAAAAAAGTTAATTTCCGACCAAGAAAGCTCAAATTTCCACTAAAAAGTTGAATTTTCAACCAAAAGATCGAAATTTCGAAAAACAAAGATTAACCCGGAAACAAAAACAGTTGAATTTTCAAGAAAGATGATTTTTTAAAACAAATTTGACTTTTAAACTCTATACGAGTAATTTTAAAGAAAAAAGTTTTTAACAAAAAATATTAATTTTCAACCAAGACCATTTCTCTGTAGAGAAAAGGCGAATTTTGAACAAAACACATTAATTTCAACCAAGAGAATTTAATTTTCAACCAAAACTATCAATTTTTAACTAAGAAAAAAAAATTCTACCGAAAAAGAAGAATTAAAAAAAAAAAGTTAATTTCCGACCAAAAAAGCTGAAGTTTCAACTAAAAAGTTGAATTTTAAACCAAAAGATCAATATTTCCAACAACAAAATTTAATCTAGAAAAAAGAAAAGTTGAATTTTTAAGAAAGAATGTAATTTTCAACAACAACTGCTTAATTTTCCACCAAAAGTTCATTTTCTACCAAAAAAAAATACATTTTCATCAAACGAGTTGAGTTTTTAAGCTAACTTTCAATAAAAATGAAATTCTCAAGTTGTACGGCTGAATTTTCGACAAAATAGTAGCAATATCGACAAAAAAGATGAATTTTCTACCAAAAATATGACTCTTTAACAAAAAAATTTGAGTTTTCAAACTAAAAAGTTCAATATTTAAAAAAATGGACTTTTAAATTCTAAACGATAAATTTTCAAACAAAAAAGTTAATTTTCGAACAAGAAAGCTAAATTTTTAACCAAATCGGTAAAATTTTCTACCGGAAGTTAATTTTCTACCAAAAGACATACATTTTCATCGAAAGAAAGATAAATTTTTAATAAAAAAGTTTTGTTTTCAAACTAAAAAGTCCAATATTTAAAAACAAATTTGACAATAATTCAAAACGATATATTTTCAAAAAAAGTTAATTTTTAACCAAAAACATTTATTTTCAACAAAGAAAATCAATTCTCTGTAAAAAAGAGGAATTTCCAACAAAACACATTAATTTAAAACTAATTTTATAACATTAATTTAAAATTTTTTCTACCGAAAAAGAAGAATTTTCAACAAAAAAGACGAAATTTCAATCAAATACATGAATTTGAAAACAAATAATTACATTTTTAAATAAAAAAGATTAAATTTGAAAAACACAAATAATTTTAAGCCCCAGAATAACGAATTATGAACCAAATAGTTAATTAGTTAAATTTTTATTTTTTAAATTTCATTTTTAACAAAATAGTTCAAATTTCAACCAAATAGATCATGAATTTTCAACTAAAATTCTGATTTTTTCACTGAAAAAGTCGAATTTTAAGATAAAAAAATTAACTATCAACTAAAAAAGACGAATTTTTAATCAAATATGTGAATTTTTAACAAATAATGTAAGAGTAAACATTTCAACCAAAAAAGATGAACATGAAAACCAAGAAGACAAATTTTCTGCAAAAAAGAGGACATTTCAATAAAAAACATAAGTTTACAAAAAAATAAAAATAATTATTTCTTTAATTTTAAACCCAAAAAACGATTTTTAACCATATTATTTTTGTTTCATCAAACAGACGAAACTTGAACAAATTTTTTTTTATAACAAAGTAATTAAACTTTGACCTAATTAATTTAAATATTAATTTTCGATTCAAAAAGATAAATTTTTAATAAAAAATTAAAAATTTACATTTTTAGTTCAAAAAATTAATTTTCAACCAAAAGAAAAACAATTTTTTTTTTAATAGTTAGATTTTAAATTAAACAAACGAATTTTTTACTAAAACTAGGAGTCTTTAACTGGAATATTCGAATTTTAAGTAAAACAAAACAAAAATTAATTATCAACCTAAAAAAGGCGAATTTTTTAAATAAAAATGTGAATTTTTAACGAATAATTAAAATAGTAGATATTTAAGCCACAAAAGATGACATTTTTACCAAGAAAGTTCAACATGAAAACCAAAAAGACGCACTTTCTACAGAAAAAGACGAAATTTTAATAAAATGTATAAATTTGCGTACAAATAATTAAATTTTTAACTAAACAAGATTTAATTTAAAAAAAAATCATTCTAAATCTCAAGGAAACGAATTTTTATCTAAATAGTTATTTTCTCAATCAAACATATGAAACTTGAAAAAAACATTATTTAAACTTTGACGCAATTAAAAAAAATTTTCCTGTTTCTAAATCCATTTTCAACAAAAAAGTTCAACTTTTAACCAAGTAGATGCACTTTTAATTAAAATAATCAATCTGCAACTGGAATATTTAAATTTCACGTCAAAAATATGAACAAAAAAAATTGTTTTCTCCCCAAACATAAATTTACGATTGAGAAAGATAAATTTGTAACAAAAAAATAAAAAATTTACATTTTCAGTTAAAAAAATTAATTTCTAACCAACAGAATAACAAATTTGAAACAAAATAGTTAGATTTTCAATAAAACAAACGAATTTTTTACTAAAATTAAGAGTCTTTAACTTGAATATTCGAATTTTAAATAAAAGAAAAAAAATAATTATCAACCTAAAAAAGACAAATATTTTAATCAAAAATGTGACTTTTTAACGAAAAATTAAAATAGTAGATATTTTACCCACAAAAGATTCAATTTTTACTGATAAAGTTGAAAATGAAAACTATGAAGACGAATTTTCTACAGAAAAAGACGAAATTTCAAAAAACTATATAAATTTTCAAACCAATAATTAAAACAAAACAAAATTTAATTTTAAAAAAAAATCATTCTAAAACTCAAGAAAACCAATTTTTAACCAAATAGTTATTTTCTTAATTGAACATATGAAACATGAAAAAAAATTATATAAACTTTGAGACAATTAATTAAATTTTTATTATTTTTGAATTCATTTTCAACAAAATTGTTCAATTTTTAACGAAATAGATGAATTTTCAACTAAAATAATAAATGGACAACTGGAATATTTAAATTTCACCTCAAAAATATGAACTTAAAACTAATTTTACAACCAAAAAAATAACAAATTTGAAAAAAAATAGTTAGATTTTCAATTAAACAAACGAATTTTTTACTAAAACTAGGAGTCTTTAACTGGAATAATCAAATTTTAAGTAAAACAAAACAAAAATTAATTATCAACCTAAAAAAGACAAATATTTTAATCAAAAACGTAACTTTTTAACGAATAATTAAATTAGTATATATTCAAGCCACAAAAGATGAGATTTTTACTAAAAAAGTTGAAAATGAAAACCAAGAAGACGCACTATCTACAGAAAAAGACGAAATTTTAATAAAATATATAAATTTGCAAACAAATAATTAAATTTTTAACTAAAAAAGATTAAATTTGATAGCAAAAAAACGAATTTTTACCCAATAATGTTACTTTTTCAATCAAACAGATGAAACTTGAACCAAAAACAAAACAAAAACAAACTAGGTCAACTTTTAACTAATTAATTGAAGGTTTATTTTTTTAAATCCATTTTTAACAAAATAGTTCAACTTTCAACCAAATAGATGCACTTTCAGTGAAAATGATGAATCTACAACTGGAATATTTAAATTTTACGTCAAAAATATGAACATACAAAAATAATTTTTTAATCCCCAAATATAAATTTTCGATGTAAAATGATAAATGTTTAACAAAAAAATAAAAAATTTGCATTTTCAGTTAAAATAATGAATTTCCAACCAAACGAATAACAAATTTTGAATAAAATAGTTAGATGTTCAATTTAAAAAAAAATAATTTTTTACTAAAATTAGGAATCTTTAACTGGAATATTCGAATTTTAAGTGAAACAAAACAAAAATTAATTATCAACCAAAAAAGGAGAATATTTTAATAAAAAATGTGAATTTTTAACGAATAATTAAAATAGTAGATATTAAAGCCACAAAAGATGAAATATTTACAAAAAACATGAACATGAAAACCAAGAAGACGAATTTTCTACAGAAAAAAACGAAATTTCAATAAAATACATGCATTTACAAACAAATAATTAATTTTTTAATTAAAAAATATTAAATTTAAAAAACAAATAATTTTAAGCCCCAGAATAACGATTTTTTTACCAAACAGTTAATTAGTTACATTTTTATTTCTTTAAATTTCATTTTAAACAAAATGGTTCAACTTTCAACCAAATAGATGAATTTTCAACTAAAATAATAAATCTTTAACTCAAATAAATGAATTTTATACCAAAAGATTTCAATTTCAATTTTTAACCAAAAGGATTAATTTTATAACAAAAAGACGATTAAAAAAAAACATTAATTCTCAATCAAAGACTTGAATTTTCAACTGAAAAAGATAAATTTTCAAACAAATAGCTGATTTTTTAACAAAAAAATATCACGTTTCAAACAAAAATGGAATAGTTAAATTTTCATTTGCAACAAATATTCTTTCACAAACAAAAACAGATTTATTTTTTAAGCAATTTAACTTTTAACCAACTAGTTTTATTTTCAACCAAAAAGATGAATTAATCACTAAAATCATCAATAATTATTGCAATACTTGAATATTGAAGCAAAATAAACGGATTTTTAAACAAGGCTATTAATTTTCTAGCAAAAAAGACAACTTTTAAATAAAATATATGAATTTTTAACAAAAATGTTGAGTTTTCAATTTAAAAAGGCCCACTTGTAACTAAATAGTTAAATTTTCAACCCAAATAATGAACTTTAACTAGGATGATAAATCTTTATAAATATTTATTCACGTGAAAAATATAATGTATAACCTGAAAAAATTAATTTTTTAATCAAAGATGTGAATTTTACAACTAAAACGATCAATTTTTCCAGAAAAAAAACGAACGAACTTTTAACGGGAGTAAAGATTTTACAACCAAAGAAGAATTTTTATGCCGGGAGAGGAATTTTACTCAAATTCAGCGTTTTCAACTGGAATAATATGTGAATTTTTCAGAAATAATGTAAGAGTAGATATTTTAACGAAAAAAGATGAACATGAAAACCAAGAAGACAAATTTTCTATCGAAAAAGACGAAATTTCAATAAATAACATGAATTGACAAACAAATAAAATTAATTTTTAACCCAAAAAACGAATATTTGACCAAATAATTATTTTTTCAATCAAACAGGTGAAACTTGAACAAAATTTTCGTTTTATAACAAAGTACTTAAACTTTGGCCCAATTAATTCCATTTTTATTATTTTTAAATTCATTTTTAACAAAACAGTTCAACTTTTAACCAAATAGATGCACTTTCAATTAAAATTATCAATCTGCAACTGGAATATTTTAATTTTACGTGAAAAATATGAACATAATAAAATAATTTTTTAATCCCCAAGTATCAATTTTCGATTCAAAAAGATAAATTTTTAACAAAAAAATTAATTTCCAACAAAAATAATAACAAATTTTCAAGAAAGTAGTTAGATTTTCAATAAAACAAACGAATTTTTTACTAAAATTAGGATTCTTTAACTGGAATATTTGAATTTTAAGAAAAAGAAAGCAAAAATTAATTATCAACCTGAAAAAGGCGAATATTTTAATCAAAGATGTGAATTTTCAACGAACAATTAAAATAGGTGATCTAATAACAAGATTTAATTTTTTTTTAATCATTCTAAAACTCAAGAAAACATACGAAACGTGAACAAAAAAAATTATTTAAACTTTGACGCAATGAATTAAATTTTTATTCCTTCTAGATCCATTTTCAACAAAATAGTTCAACTTTTAACCAAATAGATGCATTTTCAACTAAAATAATAAATCATCAACTGACATATTAAAATTTTTATTAAAAAAAAACTTCAAATTCAAATTAAAAAAGGACTTTTCAAGCAATAATTTAAGATTTAAGAATAATTGAATAAGATTAAAACTTACAGGAGCGTCAGAGTTTGGATTCCAACAGAGTATTCTGTTATCTTTTGCGCAACTGAGAAGAAGATCGGGATCTTGGGTATTCCAGGCGATTGAAAGAACTCCTCGGTGATGACTCTGAAGTGATTTTAAAGGCGAGGTGGCGAATCGCAAGTCCCACAATTCAATAACCGGGACCTGGTCATCTTCGGAAGCGAGACAGAGTTGTGTTGCCACGTCCGGATGCCACTGAACTGATTTCCATCGAACCTAAAAATACCAAATTTTATCATAAACTTATAGATTTAAAATTATTAATCTAAGAAAATAATTTTTAAACATTTTCTACGATTTCAAAGATTGCTGATTAGGAACAGAGAAATTTGGAAAAGAATAATAAATACGATTTGGAACAGAGAATTTTGAAAGGTTTCCTCCAATTTGGAAGAAGGAAGTTTCAAATTGTGACAAAAATTATATTTGAATAGAAAAACAGAAAAACATTCAAAATATGACGAATTTTCATATGTAATAGGGAATGTTTTTGTAAATTTTCTTTGCATAAATATAAATTTAAATTGCCGTCAAAATAGTTGAATTTTCAATCAACATGATAAATTTTCAAAAAAAAAGACGACTTTTCAAAAAAATTTCTTAAATTTTGAACTAAAGAATTGAATTTTGAAACTTGAAAAGTTTAATATTCACACAAAAGTGCAATAGTTAAATTTTTATTTAAGAGAATTGACTTACAATAAAAAAAAAAGAATTTTCTACAAAATATTTGAATTTTCAACCATACATTAAAAATTTTTACCATAAAAAATCAATTTTCAGTAAAACAAAGAAATTTTTAACCAAATAGTTTAATTCTTAAACAAAAAGTTAACATTTTTACTGAAAAGACGAATTTTCAACAGATTTCATAAGTTTTCAACTACATAGTTGAATTTTTTAATTTAAAAAGATCAGTTCTTTGATAAAAAATTAATTTAAGAGAATTAGTTCTCAATGAAAAAAGATTCTTTACAAATCAGTTTAATTTTGTATCAAATTGTTAAAATTTTTGATCAAATTCTTCAATTTTTAACCAAAAAGATACATTTTCAAGACAGAATATTAATTTTATACCAAAAAAGGATGAAATATTAACAAAATATATATCTTTTTAAAAAATTCTGGAATTTTAAAACAAAAAGTGAATTTTTTATTAACAATGACGAATTTCAACCGAATATATCATTTTTAATCAAATAGTTGAGTTTTTCAGATAAAAATTAATTTTCGAAATAGTTGAATTTTCAACTAAAAAGTTAATTTTCTGCTATAAAAGACGGATTTTCAACCAAATATTTGAATTTTCAACCAAAAAGAATCATTTTTACAACCAAAGACTGTTGTGTTGATAACTTATCTTTTTCGTAGAAAATTTAAATATTTGTTTTCGTAGAAAATTAATATTCTGTTTTAAAAACTTATCGTTTTCATTTTAAAAATTCTTTTTGGTTAAAAATTAAACTCTTTGGTTGGAAATGTATGTGTTTTTTTAGAATCCATTTTTGTCGTAGAAAATTAATATTCTGCGTTTAAAACTGATTTTTTTGGTTAAAAATTGAACTTTTTGGTTGAAAATGCAAGTATTTGGTTACAAATTTATGCACTTTTTTGAAAACCCACTTTTTTCGTAGAAAATTAATATTCTTCGTTGAAGATTTCTCTTTTCGGTTAAAAATTCAACTATTTGGTTTCAAATGTACGCATTTTTTGAGAGTTCATCTTCTTTTGTAGAAAATTAATATTCTTCGTCGAAAACTTATTTTTTTGGTCGGAAATTTAATTACTTGGTTAAAAATTTAT
>JAAAKG020045532.1:11737-43189 GCA_010014905.2 Druon quercuslanigerum
CTTATCTTTTTCATTAAAAATTTATCTTTCTGGTTAAAAATTTAACTATTTGATCAAAAATTCATGCAGTTTGTTGAAAATCCATCTGTTTTTGTAGAAAATTAATATTCTTCGTCGAAAACTTATTTTTTTGGTCGTAAATTTAATTACTTGGTTAAAAATTTATTTATTTTGATGTGAATTCATCTTTTTTGCAGAAAATTAATATTCTGTTTTGAAAACTTATCTTTCTCGTTGAAAATTCTACTATTTTGTGAAAAATTCCATTGTTTGGTTAAAAATTTATGTTTTTTCTTGAGAATTTATTTTTTTGTTTAGAAAATTTATATTATCAGTTGAAAACTAATTTTTTTGGTTAAAGATTTAACTATTTGGTTGAACATTCAAGTATTTGGTTAACAATGTTAAGAATTCCTTTTTTTTGTTACAAAACTAACATTCTCTCTGGAAAATTGATCGTTTTGCCTAAAAATTTAACTAGTTCTTTGAAAATTTAAATAAAAAATAAAGAAATAGTGGCATTAGACAAAAGTTAATAGAAAATAGTATGTCTAGTTTAATTTCTTTTCGAAATAGTAGTAGAAGATCAATATTCTGTTTTGAAAACTTATCTTTTTGGTTACAAATTTAACTCTTTGGTTCAAAATGTACGTGTTTATATGAGAATCCATCTGTTTTCATAGAAAATTAATATTCTGCGTTGAAAATTTATCTTTTTGGTTAAAAATTTAACTTTTTGGTTGAAAATTCAAGTATTTGGTTACAAATTTATGTACTTTTTTGAGAATCCTCTTGTTTTCGTAGAAAATTACTATTCTTTGTTGAAGACTTATCTTCTGGGTTAAAAATTTAACTTTTGGGTTGAAAATGTCTGCATTTTTTTCGAGTTAATTTTTTTTTATAGAAAATTAATACTCTCCGTTGAAAACTTATTTTTTTTGGTCGGAACTTTAATTACTTGGTTGAAAATTTATTTATCTTCGTAGAAATCCGTCTGTTATAGTAACATTACGTTTTTGTTTAAACATCCAACCAATTGGTTAAAAATGTTATCCATTTTTTTAAGAAATCATCTTTCTTGTTAGAAAATTAATATTCTGTGTTGAAAATTGATCTTTTTGGCTAAAAATTCAACTAATACTTTGAAAATCTACATAAAAAATTAGGAAAAAGTGGCATTAGACAAAAATTAATAGAAAACAGTACCTCGTGTTTAATTTCTTTTCGAAATGGTAGAAGTTTTTGACAAAAAAAGAATTACTTAAATTTTCATTTAAGAGAATTAGTTGTCAATAAAAAAAAGATTCTTTACAAATCAGTTTAATTTTGTATCAAATTGTTAAATGTTTTGATTAAATTCTTCAATTTCCAACCAAAAAGATAAATGTTCAAACACAGAATATTAATTTTACACAAAAAAAAAAGATGAAACACTAACAAAATTGATATCTTTTTTAAAAAAATGGTGGAATTTTAAAACCAAAAGTTAATTTTTTTACGAACAAACACGAATAAAAACCAAATATATCATTTTTAATCAAATAGTTGAATTTTTAAGATAACGATTAATTTTCTATTTTCTATTAATTTTTGACGAAATAGTTGAATTTTTAAATAAAAAGTTAATTTTCTACTGTAAAAGACGGATTTTCCACCAAATGTTTGAATTTTCAACTAAAAAGATTAATTTTTACCACCGAAGACTGTTGTGTCGAAAAATCTAAATAAAAAATTAAGAAAAAGTGGCATTAAAAAACAGTAGCAGAAAATTAATATTCTGTGTTGAAAACTAATATTTTCCGATCAAAATTTAACAATTCGGTTATAAATGTTTGTATTTTGTTAAAAAATTCGTCCTCTGTAGTAGAAAATTATTCTTATTGGTTGAAAATTGAATTACTTTGTTAAAAATTTAACTATATGGTTAAAAATTCAAGTATTTGGTTAAAAATTCATGTGCTTTTTTGAGAATCCACTTGTTTTTGTAGAAAATTAATTTTATGTGTTGAAACTTGATATTTTTGGTTAAAAATTTAACTTTTTGCTTAAAAATGTATGCATTTTTTTTAGAGTTCATCTTTTTTTGTATAAAATTAATATTCTCTTTTGAAAACTTATTTTTTTTGGTCGAAAATTCAATTATTTGGTAAAAAATTTGTTTATTTTTGTAGAAATCCGCCTTTTACAGTGTAATATTACCTTTTTGTTTAAACATTTCACCAAATGGTTAAAAATTTTATCCATCTTGTTAAACATTCCTTTTTTCGATTTCGTAGAAAATTAACATTCTGTGTTGAAAATTTAACTTTTTGATTGAAAATATATGAATTTTTTGAGAATTCATCTTTTTTTCTAGAAAATTAATATTCTGCTTTGAAAACTTATCTTCCTCCTTGAAAAGTCTACTATTTGGTGGAAAATTCCATTATTTGGTTAAAAATGTATGTTTTTTCTTGAGAATTTATGGTTTTTTTAAAGAAAATTTATATTATCAGTTGAAAACTTATTTTTTTGTTTACAAATTTAACTATTTGGTAGAAAATTCCATTGTTTGATAAAAAATTTATGTACTTTTTTGAGAATCCACTTGTTTTCGTAGAAAATTAATATTCTGCGTTAAAAATTTATCATTTTGGGTAAAAATGTACGTACTTTTTTAGAATCAATCTGTTTTCGTAAAAAATTTATATTATCAGTTGAAAACTTTTTTTTTTGTTACAAATTTAACTATTTGGTACAAAATTCAAGTCTTTTGTTAAAAATTTATGTACTTTTAAAAAAATCCACTTGTTTTCGTAGAAAACTAACATTCTGTTTGCAAATTTAACTTTTTGTTTGAAAATGCATGAATTTCTTGAGAATTCATCTTTTGTGTTGAAATTTAATATCCTCCGTTGAAAACTTATTTTTTGGTCGGAAATTCAATTATTTAGTTAAAAATTTAGTTATTTTAGTATTAATCCGTCTTTTATAGTAAAATATTAACTTTTTGTTTAAAAATTTAACCAAATGGTTAAAAATTTTATCCATTTTGTTAAGAAATAATCTTTTTTGTTAGAAAATTAATATTCGTTGTTAGAAATGTATCTTTTTGCTTAAAAAATGAAAATTTAAGAAATTTCTTGAAAATTCGCCTTATTAGTTTAAAACTCAACTATTTGTTTAACAATGTTATCTATTTTGTTCAAAAATAATTTTTTTGTTACAAAACTAACATTCTCTCTTGAAAATTGATCTTTTTGCCTAAAAACTTAACTAGTTCTTTGAAAATCTAAATAAAAAATAAAGAAATAGTGGCATTAGACAAAAATTAATAGAAAACAGTATCTCTAGTTTAATTTCCTTTCGAACTATTAGAAATAGTAGCAGAAACTCAATATTCTGTTTTGAAAACTTATCCTTTTCATTGAAAACTTATCTTTTTATTTAAAAATTTAACTCTTTGGTAGAAAATGTATGTATTTTTTTTTAGAAATTTTCTCTTTTTTAAAATTTTAAGAAATTTTAAAAAGAAATTAATTTATGATTTTTTTATATTAATTTAAAAAGAAATTTTAATTTTTTTCTTTTTTTTCTCTTTGGTTGAAAATGTATGTGTTTTTATAAAAATCCATCTGTTTTCGTAGAAAATTAATGTTCTGCATTGAAAATTTATCTTTTTGCTTAAAACTATAAGTTTTTGGTTGATAAAAATAACTAATTGTATTCATAGAAAATTAATATTCTCCGTTGAAAAATTTTCTTTTTGTCGGAAATTCAACTATTTGGTGAAAAATCCCATTATTTCGTTAAAAAATTATGTATTTTCTTGAGAATTTTTTTTTTAAAGAAAATTTATATTATCAGTTTAAAAGTTATTTCTTTGGTTACAAATTTAAATATTTGGCGAAAAATGTATGTATTCTTTTGAGAATCCATATTTTTTTGTAGAAAATTAATATTCTACGTTAAAAACTAATTTTTTGTTTGGAATTTCAATTACTTGGTTAAAAATTTATTTATTTTGGTATAAATCCGTCTATTATAGTAAAATATTACCTTTTTGTTGTTACCCTCAACTATGTGGTTAAAAATCGTATCTATTTTGTTGAGAATTCATCTTTTTTGTTAGAAAATTGTTATTCTGTGTTAAAAATTTATCTTTTTGGCTGAAAATGTAACTAATTCTTTAAAAATCTCAATAAAAAATTAAGAAAAAGGGGCACAAGTAAAAAACTGATAAAAAATAGTATCTCTAGTTTAATTTCTTTTCGGAATAGTAGAAATAGTAGTAGAAAATAAATATTATGTGTTGAAAACTAATCTTTTTCTTTGAAAAATTAACAATTCGGTTATAAATATATATGTTTTGATAAAAATTCATCTTTTCTCGTAGAAAATTAATCTTATTGGTTGAAAAATCAATTATTTGGTTAAAAATTTAACTATTTGGTTAAAATTCAACTGTTTGGTTAAAAATTTATGTGCTGTTTTGAGAATCCACTTGTTTTCGTAGAAAATTAATGTTCTGTATTGAAAATTGATCTTTTTGGTTAAAAATGTAACTTTTTGGTTGAAAATGTATACATTTTTTGAGAGTTCACCTTTTTTTGTATAAAATTAAGATTTTCCGCTGAAAACTTATTTTTTTGCTCGAAAATTAAATTATTTGGTTAAAAATTTATTTATTTTAGTATAAATCCGCCTTTTATAGTAAAACATTACCTTTGGTTAAAAAATTTATGTACTTTTTATGAAAATCCATCTGTTTTCGTAGAAAATTAATATTCTGCATTGGAAATTTATCTTTTTGCTTAAAACTATAAGTTTTTGGTTGAAAATTCAACTATTTAGTCAGCAATTTATGTACTTTTTTGAGAATCCACTTTTTTCGTATAAAATTAATATTCTTTGTTAAAAATAGATCTTTTTGGTTAAAAATCTAACTTTTTGGTTGAAAATGTATGCTTTTTTTGAGAGTTCATCTTTTTTTGTAGAAAATTAGGATTTTCCGTTGAAAACTTATTTTTTTGATCGAAAATTAAATTATTTGGTTAAAAATTTATTACTTTAAGTAGAAATCCATCTCTCGTAGTAAAATATTACCTTTTTGTTTAAACATTTAACCAAATGGCTAAAACTGTTATCCATTTTGTTAAGAATTCCTTTTTTCGATACTAAACTAACATTTTCTCTTAAAAATGTTTTTTTTTTTTGGCTAAAAATTTAACTAATTCTTTGAAAATCGAAATTAAAAATAAAGAAATAGTAGCCTTAGACGAAAATTAATAAAAAATACTATCTCTATTTTATTTTTATTTCGAAATAGTAGAAATAGTAGTAGAAACTCAATATTCTGTTTTGCAAACTTATCTTTTTCATGGAAAATTTATCTTTTTCGTTAAAAATATAACTTTTTGGTTGAAAATGTATGCATTTTTTATTAGAAAATTAATATTCTGTTTTGAAAATTAATATTCTGTTTTGAAAACTTATCTTTCTCGTTGAAAATTCTACTATTTGGTGTGAAATTCCATTAGTCGGTTAAATATTTATGTATTTTCTTGAGAATTTATGTGATTTTTTAAAAGAAAATTTATATGATCAGTTGAAAACTTACTTTTTTGGTTAAAAATTTAACTATTTGGTTGAAAATGTACGTACTTTTTTGAGAATCAATCGGTTTTAGTAGAAAATTAATATTCTCCGTTGAAAACTTATTTTTTTAGTAGAAATCCGTCTTTCATAGTAAAATATTACCTTTTTGGTTAAACATTTAGCCATATGGTTAAAAATGTTCTCCATTTCATCAAGAATTCCTTTTTTTGTTGCAAAACTAACATTCTCTCTTGAACATTTATCTTTTTGGCTCAAAATTTAACTAATTCTTTGAAAATCTAAATAAAAAAATGAGAAAGAGTGGCATAAGTGAAAAATTGATTGAAAATAGTGTCTCTAGTTTTCATTCTTTTCTCAATAGTAGAAATAGTAGTAGACAATTAATATTTTTTATTTAAAACTAATCTTTATCGTTGAAAATTTCACAATTCGGTTGTAAGTTTATGTATTTTGTTAAAAATTGTCTTCTAGTACAAAATTAATCTTATTGATTGAAAACTCAATTATTTGGTTAAAAATTTAACTATTTGGATAAAAATTTAACTTTTTTGGTTGAAAATGTATGCATTTTTTGAGAGTACATCGTTTTTTATAGAAAATTAATATTCTGTATTTAAAACTAATCTTTTCCGTTGAAAATTTAACAATTCGATTGTAAAAGTACGTATTTTGTTAAAAATTCGTCTTTTCTAGCAGAAAATTAATCTTCTTGGTTGAAAATTCAATTATTTGGTTTAAAAAGTTAACTATTTTGTTAAAAATTCAACTATTTGGTTAAAAATTAATGTAACTTTTTGAGAATCCATCTGTTTTCGTAGAAAATTTATATTCTCCGTTGAAAACTTTTTTTTTTTGTCTAAAATTTAATTACTTGCTTAACAATTTATGTATTTTGTTGTGAATTCATCTATTTTTGCAGAACATTAATATTCTGTTTTGAAAGCTTATCTTTTTGGTTGAGAGTTCAACAATTTGGTAGAAGTTCCATTATTTAGTTAAAAATTGATGTATTTTCTTGAGGTTTTATGTTTTTTTTCGAAGAAAATTTATATTATCAGTTGAAAACTTATTTTTTTAGTTAGAAATTAAACTATTTGGTTAAAAATGTATGTCCTTCTTTGAGAAACCACTTGTTTTCGTAAAAAATTAATATTCTGTGTTCATCTTTTTTTGTAGAAAATTAATATGCTTCGTTAAAAACTTATTTTTCGGTCGGAAATTCCATAATTTAGTTAAAAATTTAGTTATTTTAGTATAAATCCGTCTTTTACAGTAAAATATTACCTTTTTCTTCAAACATTTAATAGAATGATTAAAAATGTTATCCATTTTGTTAAGAAATCATTTTCTTGTTAAAAAATTAATATTCTGTGTTAAAATGTATCTTTTTGCTTAACAGATGAAAATTTAAGAAATTTCTTAAAAATTCGTCTTATTAGTTTAACATTCAACAATTTGTTTAGAAATGTTATCTATTTTGTTAAAAAATCATTTTTTCGTTACAAAACTAACATTCTCTCTTGAAAACTGATATTTTTGACTAAAAATTTAACTAATTCTTTTAAAATCATAATAAAAAATAAAGAAAAAGTGGCATAAGTGAAAAATTGATAGAAAATAGTGTCTCTAGTTTAAATTCTATTCGGAATAGTAGAAATAGTAGTAGGAAATCAATATTCTGTTTTGAAGACTTATCTTTTTCATTGAAAACTTATCTTTTTATTTAAAAATTTGATTCTTTGGTTGAAAATGTATGTATTTTTTTGAGAATCCATCTTTTTTTGTAGAAAATTAATATTCTCCTTTGAAAACTGATTTTTTTTGTCGGAAATTTAATTATTTGGTTAACATTGTACGTACTTTTTTAAGAATCAATCTGTTTTAGAAGAAAATTAATATTCTCCGTTGAAAACTTATTTTTTTGGTCGAAAATTCAATTATTTGGTTGAAAATTTATTTATTTTAGTAGAAATCCGTCTTTCATAGTAAAAGATTACTTTTTTGTTCAAACATTTAGCCAAATGGTTAAAAATGTTATCCATTTTGTTAAGAATTCCTTTTTGTTACAAAACTAACATTCTCTCTTGAGAAAAAGTGACATAAGTGAAAAATTGATTAAAAATAGTTTCTGTACTTTAATTTCTTTTAGGAATAGTAGAAATGGTAGTAGAAAATTAATATTATGTGATTAAAACTAATATTTTCCTTTGAAAATTTCACAATTCGGTTATCAATATATGAATTTTATTAAAAATTCATCTTTTCTCGTAGAAAACTCCTCTTATTGGTTGAAAATTCAATTATTTAGTTAAAAATTCAACTATTTAGTTAAAAATTTACGTACTGTTTTGTAATTTTTTGAGAACCCACTTGTTTTCGTAGAAAATTAACATTCTTCGTTAAAGATTTATCTTTTTGGTTACAAGATTAACTTTTTGGTTTAAAATGTATGCATCTTTTGACAGTTCGTCCTTTTTGTAGAAAATTAATATTTTCCGTTGAAACCTTTTTTTTCGGAAATTATATTATTTGCTTAAAATTTTTTTTATTACAATAGAAATCCGTCTTTTATAGTAAAATATTAACTTTTTGTTTAAACATTTAAACAAATGGTTAAAATTTTTATCCATTTTGTTAAGAAATCATCTTTTCTTGTTAGAAAATTAATATTCCGTGTGGAAAATTTATCTTTTTGCTTAAAAGATGAAAAATTCAGAAACTTCTTGAAAATTCGTCTTTTTAGTTTAAAATGCAACTATTTGTTTAAAAATGTTATCTATTTTGTTAAGAAATCATTTTTTCGTTACAAAACTAACATTCTCTTTTGAAAATTGATCTTTTTGGTTAAACATTTAACTATTTCGGTGGAAAATTTCATTATTTCGTCAAAAATTTATGTATTTTCTTGATAATTTATGTTTTTTTTTTAAAGAAAATTTATATTATCAGTAGAAAACTTACTTGTTTGGTTCTAAATTCAACTATTTGGTTGAAAATTTAGATATTTAATTACAAATTTTTTTATTTTGTTGAGAATTCATCTTTCTAGGCTAAAAATTATTATTCTGTGTTAAAAACTTATCTTTTTGGTGAAAAATTCAACTATTTGGTATATTTATCTTTTTTGTAGGCAATTAATATTTAGTTTTGAAAACTTATCTTTTTGGTTAAAAATTTAACTCTTTGGATGAAAATGTATGTATTTTTTTAAGGATCCATCTGTTTTCGTAGAAAATTAATATTCTCAGTTGAAATCTTTTTTTTTTTTGTCTCAAATTCAACTATTTCGTGGAAAATTCCATTATTTGGTTAAAAAATTACGTATTTTCTTGAGAATTTATGTTTTTTTTTTTAATAAAAATTTATATTATAAGTTGAAAACTTATTTTTCTTGTTAGAAATTTAACTATTTAGTTGAAAATTCAAGTATTTGCTTAAAAATTGAAATACGCTTTTGAGAATCCATTTGTTTTCGTAGAAAAATTAATATTCTCCGTTAAAAACTTTTTTTTGTGGGAAATTCAATTATTTGGTTAAAAATTTATTCATTTTAGTATGAATCCGTCTTTTATAGTAAAATATTACCTTTTTGTTGAAAATTTATCTTCTTGCTTAAAAGATGAAAATTTTAGAAATTTCTATTTTGTTAATAAGTAATTTTTTTGTTACAAAACTAAAATTCTCTCTTGAAAAATGATCTTTTTGGCTAAAAATTTAACTAATTCTTCGAAAATCTTAATAAAAATTACAGGAATAATAGGATTAGACAAAAATTAATAAAAAATAGTATCTCTAGTTTAATTTCTTTTCGAAATAGTAGAAATAGTAGTAGAAAATCAATATTCTTTGAAAACTTATCTTTTTCATTGAAAACTTGTTTTATTGTCCAAAAATTTAATTCTTTAGTTGTAAATATATGTATTTTTTTGAGAATCCCTCTGTTTTCGCAGAAAATTAATATTATGTGTTGAAAATTTATCTTTTTCGTAGAAAATTAAACTCTTTGGTTAAAAATGTACATACTTTTTTAAGAATCCATCTGTTTTCGTACAAAATTAATATTCTCCGTTGAACACGTTGTGAATTCATCTTTTTTTGCAGAAAATTAATATTCTGTGTTGAAAACTTATCTGTCTGGTCGAAAATTCAACTATTTGTTGGAAAATTCTATCATTTGGTTAAAAATTTATGTATTTTCTTGAGAATTTATGTTTTTTTTTTTAGAAAATTTATATTATCAGTTAAAAACTTATTTTTTTGGTCACAAAAGTGTAACGTTTTGGTTTAAAAATAAAATATTTGGTTAAAAATTCATGCACTTTTTTTGAGAATCCACTTGTTTACGTAGAAAATTAATATTCTGTGTTTAAAACTGATCTTTTCCGTAGAAAATTTAACTTTTTGTTTGAAAATGTACGCATTTTTTTGATAGTTCATCTTTTTTTGTAGAAAATTAATATTCTTTGTTAAAAACTTATTTCTTTGGCCGTAAATTTAATTATTTGGTTACAAATTTATTTATTCTAGTATAAATCCGTCTTTTATAGTAAAATATTACCTTTGTGTTTAAACATTTAACCAAATGGTTAAAAATATTATCCATTTTCTTAAGAATTCCTTTTTTTTTATAAAACTAACATTCTCTCTTGAAAATTAATCTTTTTGGCTAAAAATTTAACTAATTCTTTAAAAATCTAAATAAAAAAATAAGAGATAGTGGCATTACACAAAAATTAATAGAAAATAGTATCTCTAGTTTAATTTCTTTTCGAACTGGTAGAAAAAATAGTAGAAAATTAATATTCTGTGTTGAAAACTAATATTTTCCCTTGAAAATTTAACAATTCGGTTATTAATGTATGTATTTTGTTAAAAATTCGTCTTTTCTAGTAGAAAATTAATCTTATTAGTTGAAAATTCAATTGTTTGGTTAAAAATGTAACTATTTGGTTAAAAATTGTTGTACTTTGTAGTGTATTGACTTGTTTTCGTATAAAATCAATATTCTGTATTCAAAATTGATCTTTTGGGTTTATCTTTATTTTTAGAAAATTAAGATTTTCCGTTGAAAACTTATTTTTTGGTCAAAAATTAAATTATTTGGTTAAAAATTTATTTATTTTAGTATAAGTCCGTCTTTTATAGTAAAATATTTTTTTTTTTGTTCAAGCATTTAACTTTGTGGTTAAAATATGATCTATTTTCTTGAGAATTCATCTTTCTTCTTAGAAAAATAATATTCTGTGTTAAAAATTTATCTTTTTGTTTAAAAGATGAATATTGAAGAAATTTCTTGAAAATTCGTCTTATTAGTTTAAAATTCAACAAACTGTTTAAAAATGTTAGCTGTTTTGTTAAGAAATCATTTTTTTTTCACAAAACTAACAGTCTCTCTTGAAATTTGATGTTTTTGGTTAAAAATTTAACTAAATCTTTGAAAATCTAAATAAAAAATTGAGAAAAAGTGGCATCAGTGCAAAATTAATAGAAAACAGTGCCTCTAGTTCAAATTCTTTTTAGAATAGTAGAAGTAGTAGTAGAAAAATAATATTCTGTATTTAAAACTAATCTTTTCCATTGAAAATTTAACAATTCGGTTGTCAATGTATGTATTTTGTTAAAAGTTCGTCTGTTCTAGCAGAAAATTAATGTTATTTGTTAAACATTCAATTCTTTGGTTAAAATTAAACTATTTGTTTAAAAATTCAACTATTTGGTTCAAAATTTATGTCCTTTTTTGAGAATTTACTTGTTTTCGTAGAAAATTAATATTCTCTGTTGAGAATTTATTTTTTTTGGTCGGAAATTCAATTATTTGGTTAAAAATGTATTTATTTAAGTATGAATACGTCTTTTATAGTAAAATATTAACTTTTTGTTTACACATTTAAATATGTGGTTAAAATGTTACCGATTTTACTGAGAATTCATCATTTTCCTTAAAAGTTAAAAATTTAAAAAGTGTCTTAAAAATTCGTCTTGTTAGTTTAAAATTCAATTATCTGTTTAAAAATGTTATCTATTTTGTTAAGAAATCATTTTCTTGTTAACAAAATTAACATTCTCTCTTGTGAAATTGATCTTTTTGCCTAAAAATTGAACTAATTCTTTGCAAATCTAAATAAAAAATAAAGAAATAGTGGCATTAGACCAAAATTGATATAAAATATTATCTTTAGTTTAATTTCTTCTCAAAATAGTTGAAATAATAGTAGAAAATTTAACCCTTTGGTTAAAAATGTTGGTACTTTTTTTTTAATCCAGCTGTGTTCGTAGAGTATTAATATTCTACCTTGAGAATTTTTTGTCTAAAATTTAACTATTTGGTGGAAAATACCATTATTTGGTTAAAAATTGATGTATTTTCTTGAGAATTTTTTTTTGTTGTTTTAAGAAAATTTATATAATCAGTTGAAAACTTATTTTTTTGGTCGGAAATTCAATTATTTGGTTTAAAATCTATTTATTTTAGTATAAATCCGTCTGTATAGCAACATATTACCTTTTTGTTTAAACATTCCACCAAGTGGTTAAAAATATTATCCATTTTGTTGAGAAATCATCTTTTTTGTTAGAAAATTACTATTCTGTATTGAAAATTTATCTTTTTTCTTAAAAGATGAAAATTTAAGAAATTACTTGAAAATTCGTCTTAGTATTTTAAAATTCAACAATTTGTTTAAAATTGTTATCTATTTTGTTAAGAAATCATTTTTTCGTTACGAAACTAACATTGTCTCTTCAAAATCGATCTTTTTGGCTAAAAACTTAACTGATTCTTTAAAAATCTAAATGAAAAATAAAAGAATAGTGGCATAAGTGACAAATTGATATAAAATAGTATCTCTAGTTTAATTGATCTAAAAATAGTAGAAATAGTAGTAGAACTCTGTTATAAATGTATGTATTTTGTTAAAAATTCGTCTGATCTAGTAGAAAATTAATCTTATTGGTTGAAATTTTAATTATTTTGTCAAAAATTTGACTATTCAGTTAAAATGTTATCTATTTTGTAAATAATTTATTTTCCTGTTAACAAAATTAACATTCTCTCTTGAAAATTGACCTTTTTGGTTAAAAATTTAACTAATTTTTTTGAAAATCTAAATAAAAAATAAAGAAATAGTGGCATTAGACAAAAATTAATAGAAAATAGTGTCTATCGTATAATTTCTTTTCAAAATAGTAGAAATAGTAGTAGAAAATCAATATTCCGTTTTGAAAACTTATCTTTTTCATTGAAAACTTATCTTTTTATTTAAAAATTTAACTCTTTGCTTGAAAATGTATGTATTTTTTTGATAATCCATCTGTTCTCGTAGAAAATTAATATTCTCCGTTAAACACCTAATTTTTTGGTCGAAAATTCAATTACTTCTTTAACAATTTATGTATTTTCTTGTAAATTCATCTTTTTTGCAGAAAATTAATATTCTGTGTTGAAAACTTATCTTTCTCGTCGAAAATTTCATTATTTGGTTAAAAAATATTGTATTTTCTTGAGTTTGTTTGGTTTTTTTTTTAAGAAAATTTATATTATCAGTTGAAAACTTATTATTTTGGTTACAAAAATTTCAAGTTTTGGTTTAAAAATCAACTATTTGGTTAAAATTTATGTACTTTTTTGAGAATCCACTTGTTTTCGTAGAGAATTAATATTCTGTGTTAAAAACTTATATTTTTGGTTGAAAATTCAACTATTTGGTCAAAAATGTATGCAATTTGTTGAGAAATCATCCTTTTTTGTAGAAAATTAATATTCTACGATGATAAATTATTTTTTTGGTCTGAAATTTAATTACTTGGTTAACAATTTTTTTTTTTGCGACTTCATCTTTTTTTCAGAAAATTAATATTCTGTTTTGAAAATTGATCTTTTTGGCTACAAATTTAAATAATTATTTAAAAATCTAAATAAAAAATAAAGAAAAAGTGGCATCAGTGAAAAATTGGTAGAAAATAGTCTTTAGTTTAATTTCTTTTCGAAACATTAGCAAAATATTGTCATTCTTCGAAAAAAAGTATCAAATAGTCTCTTATTTAAGGCCTCAAAAAGGCTCGTCTTCGTTTATTTAAAATAAAAAAAGAGAAAAAAGGAGAAAAAAATGAATATGAAAAAAACCTTTGAATTAGCATCCGTCAGCTTGATGATCGCCTCGTTTTTTCTCAGATCCCAAATAACGCAGCGCTGCGAGAATGTCGATGCAAGAATATGCTGAACTTGCTTGTTCCAAGCGATATACTGGACATCTTCTGCCGGCTGACTGCGAGTTCCCGGAGCCATTGGCGTGTTCGTGTTGTTGACATCCCAGATATAAATTTCACTCTCAGCAGCGCCTGTCGCGAGGAGATTCGACTGAAAGGGATTAAAATCCATCGCTCGAACGGGCCCAGTGTGTCGGTCCGGACTGCTCAGCAAAGAATTGCTCTCATTCGCGAGTAATTTCGCCGCAGAGTAGATTTTTATCGTTCCATAGTCACACCCGCCGACAATCACTCCGGCCGAATCATTACCGTAGGATCCCCAAATTATTTTGTGAAATCTAAAGAAAAAAAACGAAAAAATAATGTCAAATGTAGAGAAACTCTCGATTATAACTTCAAAAGTTTGAAAATTAATTTGGCATCTACTTTGGAAAAAAAATCCATGAAAATCCGCGAGTTTATTACAAATAATGTCCCTTTTTAGTTCACAGGAATTTAATTAACATTAGAAGATATTCTTAAATATTTCAGCATGATAGATTAAATAAATAAATAAATAATGCTAAAAACATAATTAATAATTTGCGTAAAACCTTAACGCATTTTTATTTTCTCTACTTATATTGAAGATTTAGTGTATGTTTAGGTAAAATAATGTGAGTACTATATTAAACATTTATTTAAACTGCTTCAAATTCCTAACTTTTCATGTAGAAATTTGGATTTTGAAAAAAAAGATTAATTTTCAACCAAAAGGATTAATTAAAAAAAATATCAATTTTCAATTTAAAAAAGATATATTCTTCTACAAAAAAACAGATTTATTTTTTAAGCAATTTAACTTTTAACATAATATTATTAAAAATAATTACTGAAATGATGAATAATTAATTGAAATACTTGAATATTTAAGCAAAAAAAGGATTTTTAAATAAGGCTATTAATTTTCAAACGAGAAAAATTAATTTTCTAGCAAAAAAAGACGATTTTTAAATCAAATATATGAATTTTCAACTAAAAAGATGAATTAATTACTAAAATTATCAATACTTAATTGCATTACTTAAATATTTGAGCAAAACAATGGACTTTTAAACAAGGCTATTAATTTTAAAACAGGAAAATTTATTTTCTAGCAAAAAAGACAATTTTTAAATTAAATATATGATTTTTTAACAAAAATGTTGAGTTTTCAATTTAAAAAGGCCCATTTGTAACTAAATAGTTACATTTTCAACCCAACTAATGAATTTTCAACTAAAATGATAAATCTTTAACTCGAATAAATGAATTTTATACAAAAAGATTTCAATCTTGAACCAAGTAGTTTTATTTTTAACCAAAACGATGAATTTTCTACCAAAAAGACGATTTATAAAACAAAACATTAATTCCCAATCAAAGACTTGAATTTTCAACTAAAAAAGATACATTTTCAAACAAAAAGCTGAATTTTAAACTAAAAAATATAACTTTTCAATCAAAAATGGAATAGTTAAATTTTCATTTCAAACAAAAAATTTCTTCCACAAAAAAAAACAGATTTATGTTTTAAGCAATTTAACTTTTAAACAAATAGTTTTATTTTCAACCTAAAAGATGAATTAATTATTAAAATGATCAATACTTAATTGCTATGCTTGTATATGTAAGCAAAAAATGGATTTTTAAACTAGGCTATTAATTTTCAAACAGGAAATTAAATTTTCTACCAAAAAAGACGATTTTTAAATTAAATATATGAATTTTTATCAAAAAAGTTGCATTTTCAATTTGAAAAGGCCCATTTATAACTAAATAGTTCGTCTTGGTTGAAAATTCAATTAATTGATCTAAAAAATGTGTGCATTTCGTAGAGAATTCAGTTTTTTGTGGAGAATTAATATTCTGCGTTGAAAACTTATCTTTTTGGTTGTAAACATACGAATTTTATTAAAAACGTATATATTTTGTTAAAAATTCGTCTTTTCTAGTAGAAAATTTATCTTAATTGAAAATTCATGTATTTAGTTCAAAATGTATGTATTTTGTTGAAAATTTGTCTTTTTTAGTAGATAAATACACTACTTGATTAAAAATGTATGTATTTTATTGAGAATTAATCTTTTTAGTTGAAAATTTAACAATTTGGTTAATAATGTATGTATTTTGTAAAAATTTTCTTGTTAACTCTTTTTTTTATAAAATTAATATTCTGTGTTGAAAGCTTATCTTTTCAGTTAGAAATTTAAGAATTTGTTAAAAATTCATCTCTTCCAGTAAAAATTATCTTATTGGTTGAAAATTAAAGTATTTGGTTGAAAATTCAATTACTTGGTTAAAAAATTATGTATTTTTTTTTAATTTCTGTAGAAAAATTTTTATTCTGTATCGAAAACTGATTTTTTTGATTGAAAATTATATATTTTTATTAAAAATATATGCATTTTGTTAAAAATTTCGTCTTTTTTAATAGCAACTTTGTCTTTTTTAATGAAAATTCAACTATTTAATTAGAAATGTATGTATTTTATTGAGAAAACATCTTTTTTTTAGAAAATGAATATTCTGTATTGAAAAATTATCTTTTTAGTTGAAAAATTAAACAATTTGGTTAAAAATGTATATTCTTTTGTTAAAAATTCGACTTTTCTACAAGAAAATTAATATTTTTAATGGAAAATTCAATTATTTGGTTAAAAAATATGTATTTTGTTTAGAAATTATCGTTTTAAGTAAAAAGTTAATATTTTGTGTTGAAAACTGATCTTATTCGTTGGAAATGTAAAGATTTGGTTAAACACTTGTCTTTCATAGTAAAAAACAATTATTTTTGGTTGAAAATTTTATTCTTTTATTAAAGTCATCTTTTTTAGTTGGAAACTGAACCATTTGGTTAAAAAAGTATTTTATTTTGTTAAAAATTCGTCTTTGCAAAAAGAAAATTAATATTCTGTGTTGAAAAAACAAGAAATGAAAATGCAAATTGTTAAGTTTTCCACAAAAAATATAAGGCTTTTTGGTTGAAAACTTGAAAATTTTATTAAAAACGTATATATTTTGTTAAAAATTCGTCTTTTCTAGAAGAAAAGTATTACTTTTAGTAGAAAATTTAATAATTTGATAACATATTTATGTATTTTGATGAGAATTAATCTTTCTAGACTAAAAATTAATATTCAGATATGAAAACTTATCTTTTTGGTTGAAAATTTATGTATTTTGTGAAGAATTTGGCTATTTTTGTCAAAAATTAATATTCTGTGTTGAAAATTGAACAACTTTATTAAAAATTCAACTTTTCTAGCAGAAAATTCACCTAATTAGTTAAAAATCTAAATATTTGTTTAAAAATGTATGCATTTTGTTGAAGATTCATATTTTTAAATTAAAAATTATTATTATATGTTGAAAACTTAAAAAAATTATTAAAAACGTATATATTTTATTGAAAACTTATCTTTTTGGTTGATAAACTTTAACATTTTATTAAAAATGTATATATTTGGTTTAAAATTCATCTTTTCTACAAGAAAATTATTACTTTTAGTAGAAAATTTAAATATTTGTTTAAAAATTTATGTATTTTGTTAAGAATTCATCTTTCTAGACTAAAAATTAATATTCAGTTCTGAAAACTTATCTTTTTGTTTAAAAATGTATGTATTTTGCTAAGAATTTGGCTACTTTTGTCAAAAATTCATATTTTGTGTTGAAAAATTTGACTTTTCTAGCAGAAAATTCACCTAGTTGGTTAAAAATCTAAATATCTGTTTAAACATGTGTGCATTTTGTTGAGAATTCATATTTTTAAATTGAAAAAATTATTCTCTGTTGAAAACTTATCTGTTTAGTTGAAAAGTTAAAAACTTTATTAAAAGGGTATATTATTTGTTAAAAATTCATCTTTTCTACAAGAAAATTATAACTTTTAGTGGGAAAATTAATTATTTACTTACGAATTTATGGATTTTGTGGGAGAATTCATCTTTCTAAACTAACATTTAATATTCTGTCTTGAAAACTTATCTTTTTTGTTGAAAATGCAACTATTTGTTAAAAAATTAATGTATTTTTTTGTAGAATTCTTGAAATCTTGAAATCTTTTGGGTTGAAAATTTAACAACTTTAATAAAAATTCGACTTTTTTAGCATAAATAAATCATCTTGGTTGAAAATTTACCTAATTGGTCAAAATGTAATCATTTGTTTCAAAATGTATGTATTTTGTTGAGAATTCATATTTTTCAATTGAAATTAATATTCTGTGTTAAAAACTTATCTTTTTGGTTGATAAACTTTAAAACTTTATTAAAAATGTATATATTTTCTTAAAAAATCGTCTTTTCTGCAAGAAAATTATCACTTTTAGAAGAAAATTAAATTATTTGGTTACAAATTTCTGTGTTTTGTTTAGAACTCATCTTTCTAGACTAAAAATTAATATTCAGTTCTAAACACTTATCTTTTTGGTTAAAAATTTATGTATTTTGTTAAGAATTTGGCTATTTTTTTCCAAAATTAATATTCTGTGTTGAAAATTTATCTTTTGGATTAAAAATTTAACAACTATATTAAAAATTCGACTTTTCTAGCAGAAAATTCATCTAGTTGGTTAAAAATCTAAATATCTGTTTAAAAATGTATGCATTTTGTTCAGAATTCATATTTCTAAATTGAGAATTAATATTCTGTGTTGAAAAAACAAGAAATGAAAATGCAAATTGTTAAGTTTTCCACAAAAAATATAAGGCTTTTTGGTTGAAAACTTGAAAATTTTATTAAAAACGTATATATTTTGTTAAAAATTCGTCTTTTCTAGAAGAAAAGTATTACTTTTAGTAGAAAATTTAATAATTTGATAACATATTTATGTATTTTGATGAGAATTAATCTTTCTAGACTAAAAATTAATATTCAGATATGAAAACTTATCTTTTTGGTTGAAAATTTATGTATTTTGTGAAGAATTTGGCTATTTTTGTCAAAAATTAATATTCTGTGTTGAAAATTGAACAACTTTATTAAAAATTCAACTTTTCTAGCAGAAAATTCACCTAATTAGTTAAAAATCTAAATATTTGTTTAAAAATGTATGCATTTTGTTGAAAATTCATATTTTTAAATTAAAAATGATTATTATATGTTGAAAACTTAAAAAAATTATTAAAAACGTATATATTTTATTGAAAACTTATCTTTTTGGTTAAAAACTTTAACATTTGCTTAAGAACGTATATATTTTGTTAAAAATTCATCTTTTCTAGAAGAAAATTATTACTTTTAGTAGGAAATTTAATTCTTTGGTTACAAATTTATGTATTTTGTTGAGAATTCGACTTTTTTTGTAAGAAATTAATATTCAGTTATAAAAACTTATCTTTTTGGTTGAAAATTGAACTATTTCGTTGAAAATGTATGTCTTTTGTTAAGAATTTAGCTATTTTTGTTAAAAATTAATATTCTGTGTTGAAATATTGAAATCTTTTGGTTGAAAATGTAACGATTTCGTTGAAAATGTATTGTATTTGTTAAGAATTTGGCATTTTTTGTCAAAATTAATATTCTGTATTGAAATCTTGAAATCTTTTGGGTTGAAAATTTAACAAAATTATTAAAAATTCGTCTTTTCTATCAGAAAATTAACCTAAATGGATAAAAATCTAAATATTTGTTTAAAAATGTTTGCATTTTGTTGAGAATTCACCTTTATAGGCTAAAAATTAATATTCAGTTCTGAAAACTTATCTTTTTGGTTGAAAATTTAATTATTTCGTTAAAAATGTATGTATTTTGTTAAGAATTTGGCTATTTTTGTCAAAAATTAATATTCTTTGTTGAAATCTTTTGGATTAAAAATTTAACAACTTTATTAAAAATTCAACTTTTCTAGCAAAAAATTCACCTAATTGGTTAAAAATCTAAATATTTCTTTAAAAATATATGCATTTTGTTAAGGATTCATAATTTTAAACTGAAAATTAATATTCTATGTTGAAAACTTTAAAACTTTATTAAAAACGTATATATTTTGTTAAAAATTCGTCTTTTCTGCAAGAAAATTATTACTTTTAGTATAAAATTTAATTATTTGGTTAAAAATTTATGCATTTTTTTGAGAATTTGGCTTTTTTGCCAAAATATGATACTCTGTGTGGAAATCTTGAAATCTTTTGGGTTAAAAATTTAACAATTTTATTCAAAAATCGACTTTTTTAGCATAAATTAATCATCTTGGTTGAAAATCTAAATATTTGTTTAAAAATGTATGCATTTTGTTGAGAATTCATCTTTTTTTGTATGAAATTATTATTCAGTTCTGAAAACTTATCTTTTTGGTTGAAAATTTAACTATTTCATTAAAAATTTATGTATTTTGTTCAATATTACTATTCTGTGTTGAAAATTTATCTTTTGGGTTAAAAATTTAACAACTTTATTAAAAATTCGACTTTTCTAGCAGAAGTTCACCTAATTGGTTGAAAACCTAAATAACTGTTTATGAATGTATGCATTTTGTTGAGAATTCATATTTTTAAATTAATAATTAATATTCTATCTTGAAAACTTAAATTTTTTTATTAAAAACGTATGTATATATTTGGTTAAAAAATCGCTTTTTTTCTAGTAGGAAATCAATCTTTTTGGTTGAAAATTCAATTATTTGATTAAAAAATGTATGTATTTTGTTGAGAAATCATCTTTCTAATTTAAAATTTTAACTTCCTGGTTAAAAGTAAAGATACTACTGTCTTCCGGGTCTTGTATCATTCCTTAATTAATAAAGAAAAGGATAAATAAAAACCTGTGATCACTAGGCACGCTGACTTTGTGTTCCATCTCATAACCGGGCTGTTGGAGATTAAGTGCATACAAATCTAAACTAGCAGAAGTATTGAAACTGGCATCCAGCTGCTGTGCTGCAGTTCCTGCTGCAAGTAAAATCGGATGCTGGGCTTGTGGAGACCAAGCCACATTCACAGTCTTTAACAACTCTTTCACCTTCATCTTGAAATCTGAAAAAAATATCAATATTTACACCTTCCTAACTTCGTCGCGCTCCAAGTAAAATTTTAACAAAAAAAAAAAAAAACAATTCAGACTCGGAAATCGTTAATAATCATTAATCTCAGAGGATAATAACAATAATTATAATCGCAATTGTACTTCACGTTCTTCAGGAAACGTAGGCGTAGAAAATATGAAAAAAAACAGTATATTTATAGACACGTCAAAAGTTTATAACCTCATTCGGAGTAAACGTAACTAGTGTTTCCTGATTTAAATAGAGACTTTCCCAATTTTAGGAGTTGTTTCTGCAATCTAGAGTAGGTTTAAAACGAGATGTACTTTTTAAAAGGAGTTAAAAATACCGAAAAGTATGGGAAAAGATCCGGGATTGATATGAATTGCTATCTGTCAGTTGACGTGTCGTAACGTGTTTTTTTAGGTTAAGTTTGAGATTTATGGTGTTATGGTGTTTTTGAGAAAAAGAGAGAGTGGGAGTTTGTTACCTTTATATTTATATCGCACGATAAATAATATAAATTGTAATCCAAATTCACAAAATTACACACACGACAGCCATCCGTCAGCTCTTCCAACGTGGCGAACTGTGAGAAATAACATGTAGTGACATCTTGCGGGATTTTTCTCAACTAGAATTTATGATAAGAAGGGTGTTCATTGCGTTCGAATTTTGAATTTGAAAATTTAAATTTCAAATTCAAATGAGTAAATAAGTGGTAAATTATATGAGAGAAATACATGTTTCGGAATTGTTTATATCAAAATTTGATTTTTGCTCTCAAGTAGAAATGAATTTTCAATATATTGAAATGTCGAAAACGGTTTCAATCAGTTTTCTTTACTAATTGCACCAAAGGAGAGAGAAAAGTCATTCAACAGGGGCATTTCTATTAGAAGTTGAAAATTTAAAATTCAAATTCTACTGATTCCTAACTTAACGACATTTTTTTAAATAACTTTTACGTTCTCACGAATATTGGACTATACAAACGTTCCTTAGTATTTTTATAATTAGTTTTATTTTATTCTATTAATTCTTAGCTCGATATCTCATTAGGTACGAACATAAGTTCACATTTTTTTTTAATAAAATGGTTAATTTTGAAAATAAAATAGTTGCATTTTCTGTTAAAGAAATTATTTTTAGCAAAAAAAAGAATTTTCTAGAAAATAGATACATTTTCAATTAAAAAATCAACTTTAAACAAAAATAATGCATCTTGAAATAAAAAAATATAAAGTTTCAAACAAAGTGTTTACCTTTTAACAATTTTAACAAACTAATTAAATTTTCAACTAAAAATACGAATCTTTAAATATTTTACTTATTAAACAAATTAAATTTTTTAATTTTCAAGCAAAATAATTCAAGTTTCAGTTGTAGAAATTAATTTTTTTCCAAAAAAGAAAAAAAATATGTACTTAACAGAGACATTTTCAACCAAAAAGATTAATTTTTATTATTGATAATTAATTTTCAAAGAAACAAAAAATAAATGTTTTAAAAAAAAGTTTAACTTTTAATAATTAAATAGAATACATAGAAGATTAATTTTCTGACAAAAAAGATGAATCTTCAACAAAATAGTAAAGGAAATTTATTTTTAAACAAGAAAAAAAAGAATTTTCTAAAAACTAGATCCTTTTTATCTGAGAAGATGAATTTAAAAAAAAAACAATAAATCTTGAAACAAAAAAGAATAATTCGTAAACAAAGAGTTTAAGTTTTAACCGAGAAATTAAATTTTCAAGTAAAATGATGAATCTTCAGATGGATTATTTCAATTAAAAACAATTATTTTCTGCCAAGAAGATTAATTTTCCAATAAAAAATACGAATTTTTAACAAAATAGTCAACTTTTCAGTCAAAAAATTTAATTTTGAACTAAAAAAGAAAAGAATTTTTTAAAATTATTTATTTATTATTGATATAATTGTAAATAATTTTCTACTAAGAAGATTAATTTTTACAATAAAAATACACAAAATAATTAAACAAATTAGAAAATTTAAAGTAAAATTATTAATTGAGAAAATAAATTCTCGACCAAAAAGATGAATTTTGAACAAAAATGATATGATATTATGCTTAGTTTATAAACTTTTCGGTTAAAAAATTACCTTTTCAAACGAGAGAAATTAATTCTCAATTAAAATAATTAATCTTATTAAAAAATAATTTTTATCTGAATTCGTCCTTTTTGGTCGAAAATAACTTGCAATTAGGTAAAAAAATGTTTTTTTACAACTTAATACAGATTAGAAGGTGACAAATTTCCAAAATAGAGGACAAGGGTGACAAAATGTGACGAAAAGTGACTAAAGGTGACAACACGTGACAAAAGGTGACAAAAGGTGACAAAATGTGACAAAGTGTGAAAAAATGTGACCAAAGGTGACAAATAATAAATTTTCAATGAAAATAATGAATCTTCCATCAAATAAAAAAATAATGTTTAAAATAAAGTATTAAACTTCAACAATTTCAACAAAGTTATTGAATTTCTAACTAAAATTATGAATCTTTGAATAACTTAATTTGAAAAAAAATTTTTTTCCACCAAAAAGGCGATTTTTTTAACAAAATGTTTAACTTTCAATAGTTTTAACAGATCTTCAATGATTTGAATTAGAAATTAAATTTCATTGTTTTAAAACTTCGAAAAAGGTTTTAATCAGTTTTCTTTTCTAATTGTACCAAAGAATAGACATGACATTCAAAAGGGGCATTTTTCTTTCGAAGTTGAAAATTTCAAATTCAAATGTCACCCGATTCCTAACTTAACAACATTTAAAAAAAATTATAATATTAATAATTTAAAATTGACGAAATTGAGCAAAAGTCACTAAGAAACATTTTTATGGTCCAAAAAATTGTAGTAATAATTAATTTTTAAACTGGAATAGTTAACTTTTCAGTTAAAGAAATTATTTTACAGAAAAAAATAAGAATTTTCTAGAAAAAAAGATACATTTTCAATTCAAAAATTTTTTTAATTAAGATACTAAATATTGAAATAAATAAAAATAAATTTCTAAACAAAGTATTTAACTTTCAACAATTTTAACAGAGTAATTGAATTTCCAACCAAATTTATTAATCTTTGAATAGTTTAATTTGTAAACAAATAAAATTTTTAAAATTTTAAGCAAAGTAGTTAAATTTCCAGTAGCAAAAATTAATTTTTAACCAAAAAAGAAAAAAAATCTACAGAATAGATACATTTCCAAACAAAAAGATTAATTTTCAATCAAAATAAAAAATTTTCAAACAAACAAAACATACATTTTCAAACAAAATGTTTAGCTTTCAATAATGACAAAAATTTCAACCAGGTAATTAGATTTTCTACTGGAGTAGTTGAATTTTCAACAAAAAAATTATGTTTTACCAAGAAGATTAATTTTCTGCCAAAAAAAATGAATTTTCAACAATAAACAAAATAAACAAAATGAATCTTTCAAAAAAATACGTAAACAAATAGCTTAACCTTAAACCGAGGAATTGAATGTTCAATTAAAATAATAAATTCTGAAAAAAAACAAAGAGTGTAACTTTTAACCAAGTAATTGAACTCGTACTTTTTTCTCAGAAATAAATTGCAATTTGGTAAAAAATGGTATTTTAACAAAGTTTCTAAATAATTGACAAAGGTGACAAATTGTGACAAAAGGTGACAAAAGGTGACTAAAGATGACTAAGTGTGCCAAAAGGTCGATTTTCAATAAAAAATAATGAATCTTTAAACAAATAAAAAAAAATTTTAAACAAAGTGTTTAACTTTTGACAGTTTTAACAAATTAATCAAATTTCGAACTAAAATGATGAATCTTCGTATAGTTTACTTTTATATTTAAAAAAATATATTTTTTATCAAAAAGGTGAATTTTTAACAAATTAGTGAAATTTTTAAGGTGAAAAATTAAATTTCCAGTCAAAGAAATAGATTTTTAACTAAGAAAAAGAATTTTTTACAGAATAGACACATGTCCAACCAAGCAGATTAATTTTCAATTAAAAAAATGAATCTTCATAAAAAAAAGTAATTCGTAAACGAAGATTTTAACTTTCAACCGAGGAATTGAATTTCCAACTAAAAGAATTAATCTTGAATGGAATATTTGAATTTAAAAAAATTATATTTTCTACTAAGAAGATTCATTTTCTGCCAAAAAGATGAATTTACAAAAAATTCTCAAATTTTCAGTTGGCAAAATTAATTTGGAACTAAAAAGAAGAAAGAATGTTTAACAAATTAGTTATATTTTAAACTAAAAAGTCCAATTAATATAATAAATCTTGGAACAAAAATAATAAATTTATAAATAAAGAATTCAACTTCAAGAAATTGAATTTTAAACTAAATTTCTATATCTTTCAATAGTTTTATTTCCAACAAACAAAAGTCATTTTATACCAAAATGGTGGATTTTCAAGAAAAAAGTTACATTTTTAAGCAAAACAGTTAAATTTTCAGTCAAAGAAATTAATTTTTAACAAACAAAAAATACATATTTCGACAAAATAGATATATATTCAATCAAGAAGATCAATTTTAAATGAAAACAAAGAATCTCCATAAAAAACGTAAACAAAGAGTTTAACTTTCAATCAAAGAATTGAATTTTTTATTAAAATAATAAATCTTAAAAAAATTTAAACAAAGAGTGTAAATTTTAATCATGTATTCGAACTCGTCCTTTTTGGTCAAAAATAAATTGCAATTTGGTAAAAAATAGTATTTTTACAAGTTTCAAAAAGAAGTGACAAAGGTGACAAATTGTGACAAAGGTGACAAAATGTGACAAAAGGTGACAAAAGGTGACTAAAGGTGCCAAAATATACAATTTCAATAAAAATAATAAATCTTCAAACAAATAAAGAAAAATTTAAACAAAGTGTTTAACTTTCGACAATTTTAACAAATTCATTGAATTTCCAACTAAAATTATGCACCTTTGTATAATTTGCTGTTCAATAAAAAAATTATTTAATATCAAAAAGGTGAATTTTCAACAAAATAGTTAAATTTTTAAGGTAAAAAAATTTAATTTCCAGTTAAAGAAAATTATTTTTAACCAAGAAAAAGAATTTTTTACAGAATATCATCATTTCCAACTAAATAGATCAATTTTTAATCAAAAAAATGAATCTTGAAAAAAAGTAATTTGTAAACAAAGATTTTTACTTGCAAACGATGAATTGAATTTTTTAATAGATTATTTAATGTAAAAAAATTATTTTTGACTGAGAAGATTCAATTTTTGCCGAAAAAGATGAATTTCCAAAAATTTCAAAAATTTTCAGTTAACAAAATTTTGGAATAAAAAGAAGAAATAATGGTTAAAAAATTAGTTATGGATTCAACTTTTAACCAAGACAAAAAAATCATTTCAACAAAATAGATATATATTCAACTAAGAAGATCAATGTTCAATAAAAACCATGAATCTTAAAAAAACAGCGTGAACAAAGAGTTTCATTTTCAACCAAGGAATTGAATTTTTAATTAAAATTATGAATCTTAAAAAAAATTTAAACATAGAGTGTAACTTTTAATCAAGTAAGTGTACTCGTCCTTTTTGGTTAAAAATAAATTGCAATTTGGTACAAAATGGTAGTTTTACAAATTTCCAAAATGACAAAAGTTGGCAAAATGACAAAAGGTTACAAAATGTGACAAAAGGTGACTAAAGGTGCCAAAAGATCAATTTTCAATAAAAATAATGAATCTTCACAAAAATAAAGAAAAATTTACACAAAATGTTTAACTTTCGACAATTTCAACTAATTAATTGAATTTCCAACTAAAATTATGAATCTTCGTATAGTTTAATTTACAATAAAAAAAATTATTTTTGGTCAAAAAGGCGAATTTTCAACAAAATAGTTAAATTTTTAAGGTAACAACTTTAATTTCTAGTTAAAGATATTAATTATTAACCAAAAGAAGAGTTTTTTTACAGAATAGACAGATTTCCAGCCAAGCAGATTAATTTTCAATAAAAGAAATGAATCTTAAAAAAGAAGTAATTCGTAAACAAAGATTTTAACTTTCAACTGAGGAATTGAATTTTCTATAAAAATAATGAATCTTCAAAAAAATGTAAATAAAGAGTGTAACTTTTAATCATGTAATTAAACTCTTCCTTTTTGGTCAAAAATAAATTGCAATTTGGTAACAAATGGTATTTTTACAAATTTCGAAAATAAGTGACAAAGGTGACAAATTGTGACAAAATGTGACAAATTGGACAAAAAGTGACTAAAGGTGCCAAAAGATCAATTTTCAATAAAAATAATGAATATTCATAAAACAACGTGAACAAAAAATTTAACTTTCAACCGAGGAATTGAATTTTCAATTAAAGTAATGAATCTTAAATAAATATAAACAAAGAGTGTACCTTTTAAGTAATTTAACTCGTCCTTTTTGCTCTAAAATAAAATGCAATTTCATAAAAAAAGTTTTTTTTATAAATTTCCAAAATAAGTGACAAAGGTGACAAATTGTGACAAAGGTGACAAATTGTGACAAAGGTGACAAAAGGTGACAAGACGTGACAAAATGTGACAAAAGGTGCCAAAATATCAAATTTTAATAAAAATAATGAATCTTCAAACAATTAAAAAAATTTTAAAAACAAAGTGTTAAACTTTTTGTTTATATTTCAATAAAAAAAATTTCTTTATCAAAATGGTGAATTTTAAACAAAATTGTTCAATTTTTAAGGTAGAAAATTAAATTTCTAGTTATAGAAATTAATTTTTAACTAAGAAAAAGAATTTTTCACATAATAGACACATTTCCATCGAAGCAGATTATTTTCAATAAAAAAAATTAATCTTCAAAAAAAAGTAATTCGTAAAAAAACATTTTAACTTGCAACCGAGGAATTAAATTTTCATCTAAAAGGATGAATCTTCACTGGAATATTTAAAGTAAACAAAAATTATTTTCTACTAAGAAGATTCATTTTCTGCTAAAAAAGATGAATTTCCAAAAAATTCTCAAATTTTCAGTGAAAAAAATTAATTTTGAACTAAAATTCTATATCTTTGAATAGTTTAATTTCTAAAAAAAAGTCATTGTATACCAAAAAGGCGGATTTTCAACAAAATAGTTACATTTTTGGAAAAAATGTTCACTATTCAGTTAAAGAAATTAATTTTTAACCAACAAAGAAGAAACATTTCTACAAAATAGATACACTATCAACAAAAAAGATCAAATTTAAATAAAAATAAATAATTTTTAAACAAAAAATTTTGTTCAACAATAATTTTATCTTTCATTGATTTTAACAATTCCAAAAATTGAAAAAAATTTAAATAAAAGTCGAAAAGCAAAACTATTATTTGAAAAAATAAATTCTCAACCAAAAAGATGAATTTTTAACATAAAATTTATTTTCACAAATGAATACAATAAAACAGATGAAAAGGTGTCAAATTTCCAAAATACGTGACGAAAGTGACAAATTGTGACAAAAGATGAAAAAAGGTGACAAAATGTGACAAAAGGGGACTAAAGGTGGCAAAATATCAATTTTCAATATAACTAATGAATCTTCAAAAAAATAAAAAAAAATTAAAAAAAAATAAAAATATTTTCTATCAAAAAGGTGAATTTTCAACACAATAGTTAAATTTTTAAGGTGAAAAATTAAATTTACAGTTAAAGAAATTAATTTGTACCCAAGAAAAATAATTTTTTACAGAATAGACACATTTCCAACCAAGCAGATTAATTTTCAATAAAAAAAATGAATCTTCAAAAAAAAAAAGTAATTTGTAAAAAAAGATTTTAACTTTCAACCGTGGAATTAAATTTTTATCTAAGAGAATGAATCTTCACTGGAATATTTTAAGTAAACAGAAATTATTTTCTACTAAGAAGATTTATTTTTGGCCAAAAAAGATGAATTTCCTAAAAATTCTCAAATTTTCAGTGAAAAAAATTAATTTTGAACTAAAATTCTATATCTTTGAATAGTTTCATTTCTAACAAAAAAAGTCATTTTATACCAAAAAGGCGGATTTTCAACAAAATAGTTACATTTTTAAGCAAAATATTTGAATTTTTAGTTAAATAAATTAATTTTTAACCAAAAAAGAAGAAACATTTCTTCAAAATAGATACACTATCATCAAAAAAGATCACATTTAAATAATAATAGATACTTTTGAAACAAAAAAACATTTTATAACAAAATGTTTAACTTTCAAAGATTTCAACAATTTCAACAATTTAAAAAAAATGTAAATAAAAGTCGAAAAGTAAAATTATTATTTGAGAAAATAAATTCTCAACCAAAAAGATGAATTATTAACAAAAAAAAATTTATTTTTACAAAGGAATACAGTAATACAGATGCAAAGGTGACAAAGTTCCAAAATACGTGACGAATGTGACAAAATGTGACAAAAGGGGACTAAAGGTGGCAAAATATCAATTTTCAATAAAAAATAATGAATCTTCAAAGAAATAAAAAAAAATTAAAAAAAGAAAAATTTTTATCAAAAAGGTGAATTTTCAACAAAATAGTTAAATTTTTAAGATGAAAAATTAAATTTCCAGTTAAAGAAATTAATTTTTAACCAATAAAAATAATTTTTTTACAGAATAGACACATTTACGACCAAGCAGATTAATTTTCAATAAAAAAAAAATGAATCTTCAAAAAAAAAGTCATTTGTAAAAAAAGATTTTAATTTTTATCCCGGGGAATTAAATTTTTAACTAAATTCACAAATTCACAAATAAATTGCAATTTGGTAAAAAATTGTATTTTTACAAATTTCCAAAATAAGTGACAAAGGTGACAAATTGTGACAAAAGATGACAAAATGTGACAAAACGTGACTTAGGTTGCCAAAAGATCAATTTTCAATAAAAATAATGAATCTTCAACAAATAAATAAAAAATTTTAAATAAAGTGCTTAACTTTCGAAAATTTTAACAAATTAATTGAATTTCAAACTAAAATTATAAACCTTTAGATAATTTACTTTTCAATGAAAAAAAAATTATTTTTTATCAAAAAGGTGAATTTTCAACATAATAGTTAAATTTTTAAGGTGAAAAATTAAAATTCCAGTTAAAGAAATTAATTTTTTAATAAGAAAAAGAATTCTGTACAGAATAGACACATTTCCAACCAAGCAACCGAGAAATTACATTTTTAAGTAAAAGGATGAATCTTCACTGGAATATTTAGAATAAACAAAAATTATTTTCTACCAAGAAGATTAATTATCTGCCGAAAAAGATGAATTTCCAAAAAATTCTCAAACTTTTCAGTTAACACAATAATTTTGAAATAAAAAGAAGAAAGAATGGTTAACAAATTAGTTATATTTTATACTAAACAAAATAGTTACATTTTTAAGCAAATTAGTTAAATTTCCAGTTGAAGAAATTAATTTTTAACCAAAAAAGAAAAAGAAAATTTTTTACAAAATAGATACACTACAAAAAAAAATATCAAATTTAAATGAACATAAATAATTTTAAAAAAATTGTTGTAACAAAATGTTTAACTTTTAATGACTTTAATAATTCCAATCATTTAAAAAAATTTTAAATAAAAGTCGAAAAGTAAATTATTGTTTGAGAAACTAAATTCTCAACCAGAAAGATGAATTTTTAACTAAAATGATGTTATTCGGCAAAAAAATGTATTTTTACAAAAGAATACAGTAATAAAGATGAAAAGGTGACAAATTTCCAAAATACGTGACGAAGGTGACAAAATGTGACAAAAGGTGACAAAACGTTACAAGAGGTGACAAACCGTGACAAAACGTTCCAACAAGTGACAATAGGTGACAAAACGTTAAAAAATATGACAAAAGGAGGTAAAATGTGACCAAAGGTGACAAAACGTGAGAAAAGGAAAATCCACTCTGACCGGAATTGTTTGCCTTGCAACTTGTTTTTCTCGGAAAGACGTGCACCTGTTAGATGCAGCCCCTAAGTGTAAGTGAGGTTTTCGACCTGGCTTGTAAGGTGACTTTTCCACTTCCACTTCTCGCGAGGCGAGGACATCCAGACTATCCAGTCTATAGAAATGACGTCAGAAAATTACTGAAGAGTCAGCACTCAGTTCAGTCAGCACTCAGCCGGCAGCCGCTAGGCAGTTCGGGTAGCCGAGACGAGACGAAGGAGAACGATCTTTGCGTGTCAACTGCCAGCCTCAGTGCGTCGATTCAGGATCATTCCATTGATCCGTAATCGGTTCAGTGACACTAGAGCTACCTGGAAAAAACCGATCAGGAGTGAAAAATTATCCCGTTCAATTAATTCAATAGAATTTGAACCTTAAAATAAGTGCTACCAAGGCTTTTTATTTTCTGGATCCACAAACGGACTCTAGAGTCAGTTAGTTCTTCCTTTTGTGAACCGAAGAGGCGTGCAGGTGAAAGGGAATTTATTCTACAGTGTGATGATGATATATTCCTCGAATCTACAGGATGTTTCATTCATAAATTGGAAATTCCGATCAGAATGAACGAAAATGTAAGTAAAATCGACAGAATTAGTTCAAAGTAATGTATTTCAAACGATTTTAATCAGAGTTAATGAGGTTTTAATTTATAATTAATAATTTACTTTTTAAAATAAATATTTTAAAA
>JAAAKG020045533.1:0-18703 GCA_010014905.2 Druon quercuslanigerum
GTTGTCAAATCGAATATACGAATCTGCCTCGGAGCACTCTTGGAGTGCTCCGGTGCAGATAACCGAATACGCTATTAAACTCTAGCTTTCAGTCACCTCGTTCTCATGCTTCCTACAACTGCTGCCTCATGCAGTTTCTCAGGGAAGTAGGGCCTATGAGGAAGCCACCGCACGCGTCCTCGGGTTGCGGATAGAGTGTCCCTGTACCAAGAATTTCTGCTGAATATGGTTACAAAAATTAACAGGCAGTCGCGGACAATTGTCCAGGAGCGATCCCGAAGAAATTAACCCCCAATCGGAGGTGTGAAAACCATACCGAAAGCTGAATGGCAACTGGGCGAGGTGTCTAGAATGGTGACTCTGAGATACCGGGCGACCTCTCAGAGTACGCAGCTTTATCCTTGTATGCGGGGCTCTACAAGAATGGGCGAACCCTTTTCCATAGCTTCTCGTGGGAACAACAATGATAATACCAAACATAGTTGTAGTAAGTGCGGTTCAAAGTAATAGAACACGCAGGGCTCCTGCCAATTGGTCGGCCAACAATGCCGACCACTCTAGAGCTGGGGGAGCCAATGAAGGTAGAGTCAATGCAATGGATCGGCGGAATCTTGGGGCTTTTAGGTGGACGGAGCGACAAAATCACGACTTGCTAGAATTCTACGATGTGATTGTAACCCCTGAACGAGAGAATTACATGGCACGACTGCATGCTCTGTGGTGCGAGAAACACCCAGAGCTATCGCACTTTTCGCGTCAACATCTGCGAAACCATGACAAAGTACTCCAAAAAAGGGGGTATGTAAAGGGAGCGCCTACTTTACCAGAGCCAGAACAAACCGGCAGCAGAGAAAGAGAGGTGACAAGACCAACCGTGGACAGGCATCCGATAGAGGACGAGCGATGCTTTATGACCCGGAGAAACATCAACACCCAGGTTTCTGCGGAAACTAAAGATCTGGCTGAAGTGGATGAAGAGCTTCATGGACAATTTCCCGAAGAATGCGACCTCTGGACTATCAATTGTTATGGGTATAATGCAGCGAGAACTTTGGCCGATGCAAATCGTAAAACAAAACCAACGGTTGATCATAAGACCAAAAGGCGAATGCATCAACTCGCCATAAAGATAGGCTAGACAACACAGCACGCGTCCCGCATTCAGTGTGTGATTGACTATATAACATCTGGCAGGAATTTTACCGCCAAGGTTCGAAAGTTCGCACGCGAACTTCGGATCCGTTACCACACACTTAGCGAGTCAAAGCTGCTGACGATCAGGCAACATATTGTTAAGAGAATACGGATACTATCTGATGCTAAGAGAAGTCTAGAGCGGAGAGAGAGAGAGGTGGGTAAGAGAAAACCAACAGTTTCTCTTTGACCCATCTCGACACTTCCAAAACTTATCATCTGTCTTTTGAAAAACTTAAAGGTCCATCCGCATATCGTGAGGTGCATAGAGAGATTGATGCCACTTTGTAAAACCAGATTTACTATCTCATCTGGAAAAAATCGTGTGACAACTAACAAGGTCACTTTCCACAGAGGTGTCTTTCAAGGCGACTCCATGATCCCACTCTTCATTTGCCTCACATTATTGCCACTATCTCTATCACTTCGCCATTCTCAGGGGTACCTTTGCGGCAAACCTGAAAATTGAAAGGACAAGGTCACCCATGTATTTTACATAGATGATCTTAAGATCTATTCCAAAAAAAAGAGCAACTACATGTAGCTTTGGGGATTGTCGAACGATACACTAAGAAAATAGGAATGGAATTTGGTTTAGAAAAATGCGCCAAGGTTTATTTGAAGCGAGGAAAATTTAATGGCATCTATGAACACCCTAAGGTCGTCGATAGAAGCGCTATAAGACACCTTTGCGCTGGAGAGACTTATACGTACCTAGGCGTGCCACAGATCCGCATCCAGGATGTGAAATCTATAAAGTATACTCTCCGAAACATATATAAATGACTCATCCGGCAGATTTGCTCTTCCAAACTGTAAACGAGGAACAAAGTATCTGCAACGAACATGCTTGCCCCCCCCCCCCCGGTAGTACTCTATTCATTTGAAGTGGTTTCATGGGCGAAGAACGAGCTCAGATCCCTTGATATCGGCACACGAAAGGTTATGCACATAAACAAAAGGATGCATCTTAAGTCTTCTGTTCCGCGACTCGACATCTCGTGCTGTCGAGATGGTTACGGAATATTGAATATTGAATGTCTTCACAACAGGATTTTTTTGGGTACAGCACAGAGAGTCGCAAATGGAAGAGATCCTCTTTTAAAAATGGTCAGGAAACATGAAGAAGTGGGCAAAGGAGTGGTTTTGTACAAAGCAGCATAGGAGGCTGCTGAAACACTCGGACTTAACTTCAGTATCAGGAGTGAGCAGAATGCATCAAATATTATCTATCTCGAATACTAACTCTTGAAAGCCCGAATTAAGAAAGCAAAGGAGAAAAACTTCCAGGGACAGCTCCTCGATAAGAGGATGCACAGCAACTTCCACAGAAATTTGGAGGATCAGTCAATGTCGTGTGAGTAAACTTTTGCTTTCCTTAAATCACGTGGATTGAAGCCGGGCATGTAGGGATTCATTTTGTCATGTCAAGATGGTGTCATTCCCGATAATAGCTGCAAGGCATGCTATGCACACCCCGAGCATCTAGGCCACATACTATCTAGTTGCCCAACTCATGCGGGAACATCCCAAAATCCAAAGGCACAATGTGGTACTCTTACAGCATTAACCTTAATATCGCTCCGCTAAACGCTCCTAGGAAAATAGAGTCAATTGTCGAGAATGAGAAGTGCCGCAAATACTGGAACTTTATATTCTCGACAATTGTTTCTGTTGCACACTCGAGGGCCGACATAGTTCTCCTTGACTCCGAGAAGCGTACCATATTCGTCATCGAATTTTCGACACCAGCTGACAAAAACATCATAGCCAAGGAGAATAAAAAGGAAGAGAGGTATAGCGACCTTGTAAGGAAGTTGTGACGATTTTTCCCGGAATATTCTGTTAAATTAATCGTCCTTATCATCGGCGCTCTTGGAGGTGTAAGCTTTTACTGGTTAGTAGCCTGAAAAGCATCCCTGCTCCGTGTCCTCAGCGTGCACGAGACTTTTGCCGGATCATCGTATTGATTCCGTCACAGCCTGTAACCACCTATCTCACGGTCGTAAGACGTGGTTGTGGCTGAAACTTTACGGCGATTTCGCTGAGATCGGGTGCAAGTCAGGCAGCCCTCACTATTTACATTGCTATCCCCCCGAAATCAGTCCAAAGCCATTTAAAGGCAACCCCCGACACTTGACTGGAAGCGAGAGTTTTCTGTGCTAAAAAATAAATTAAATTTCCAATTTTTTTGTACGCAAATAAATTTAGCTCAAAAAAACGTCCCTACTTGATATTTTTACTTAAAAATTGATAATTTTCACCAGTTACAGATCGTAATAAATTTATAAATTTTTGTAAACTATATATGTTGAAGTTATAACGCATGGCCAACAATTTCTTCAAAGAAGCTAATCGCTATAAAAATGTGAAAAGTAAACACAATATCCAAGCAAAAGGATTAAAAACCAGTCGTATGTTATTTGTATTTAAGATAATTTAATTAATTTCCTAATTATGAAATATGTAGAATATTTGAAAACGTTGACCTTTACAGAGTGCTCTAAAAAAATCCGAAAATATATGTGTATCATAATTAAGTAAATAATCTTAAAAACAAAAAACATACGACTCTTGTTTTCAATAATTTTCCTTGTACATTTTCATAGTTATTCACTTTACAATAAGATATCAAGAGAACACTTTTTGAACTAGCATCAGAACCTAAATATATAGTTAAGAAAATTGGACACATTTTTTGCTGTCTGTAAAAGGAGAAAAATGTCAAGTTTTTATTCGAAATTTCAAAAAATTACCATTTATGATACCAATTTTCTTGGTGTTTAAAAGATGTTGAAATTATGCTGAGAGAAAAATGATCAAGTATAGCTGTCCTATATCATTTCCCCAATAATTTTGTATTCGTTTGTTGCTACGAATAAAAAATAGCGTTTGAAGATGAAGATAATTTTTCGACTTTTTTGCCGTGTTTAACTTTAACATTTTTGAGACAGCCCTTACAAGGGGAAGGGTCGAAATTCAAATCGAGGTCGTGTGTGCATAATTCAAACGATTATCGAATTTCATTCCACACGTGTCACGGCTTTTTTGTAAGTAAGAACCGGGTTTAAAAATACGAATTTTTGACAATTGTAGCTGCTGCCACTGATTCACTAGTGTCAGTCATGCGGCACGTCTCATCGAGCGGCGATGGCCTGGTGGTAGCGTTACTGCTTGAGACTCCACTGATGTGGGGTTCCAATCTTTTGGATAGACATTTTTATTTTTACATCATTAAAAAGTCCGAAATACATTATTAAGAATTTTATCTCTATAACCTATAATTTAAATACAAATTTATTTATATCAAATAGTTGCCATTATTCCTATTTCATGAAGAACGTTGAAAAAATTAATCAAAGACACATGATAATAACTAATATTATATATTAGTATATAATATATGAAATTCATACCAGCCAAAAGATTCGAACCCCCCAGCAACGGAGCCGCAAGCAGAAGCGCTACGCCGCTCGGTAAGAGGCGTGCCGCGAGACTGACACTAGTGAGTAAGTGACGGTAGCCACCATTTTCAAAAATGCATGCTTTCAAAACTGAACCTGTTTACAAAAAAGGCGCGACACGTGTCGGATTAAATTCGATAATCTTTCGAATTACACTCACACGCCCTAGATTTGATTTTCGACTCTGAGGACTTCCCCTTGTTAGAATCAAAAGATTAAGTTCTTCTAGAGGCGGAACTTCCTTATTTGACTTATATTTTTTACTTTTCAAAACAAGAGTTTTTTGGACCGCCCTATCCTTTACATTAGAAGGGCTGTTTAAGTATTAACACCATATTTTCGAACGTTTTTCTTCATGAATTACAAAGTAAAAATTTGAAAATGATCACTAAAAAAACTATTGTTTTAGGGCGATGAAATTACAACCCTTCAAGTTCAAGACCAATGATTTCGCAACAGAATACAATTGTGACACCCTAAATGCTCGTGCCTCAAGAGATGAAACTGCACCCGTTGCAGTTGGATCAACTCTTGCAGCAGCTGTTCTGCTAACAATCACTGGTTACGCTGGATATCGATACTTCATAGTTAAAAAAGTTAAATACGACACAATGGAGTAAATTTAAAATAGCAAAAAAATCACATATAGAAAAATCTACGGATACCGTATAAATTTTTATACGAGAAAGGCTTTAACGAGTGCTTTTTAGAGGAAGTGTAAAACGTTAGAGTTATAGAGATATTCATCATTCCGCATACACAAGCTCATAATCTGCAAAAAGAATAGGAATGATCTATGATTTGAAACTATCCAAACAAGCAAGAGACACATTTGTGAGAATCGATTAGAATCTTCATTGAAGCCAGATATATACATATAAGAATAAATATCAAAAGGTGAAGAATCATTTATCCCTAGACAAATATTATCCATTTTTCGATAACCAAAGGTTTCTGCCAAGCAAGTTTTTTTCGAATGAAAGAAAATAAAGTTGAATTTGTCCTGTGACAATGATTCAAATATGATCATTCACTTTCAAAATGTCATAAGGGTTATTTTCACATAATTTCATACATAGTTTATGATTGGTTCTTTGTCGGCTGAATTTTTGAAACTAAGTTTATTATTGAAAATTATATATTATTTATACTCACATTATATTATTCACATAAAAATATGTGAAAAAAAATCGCATTTTATTATGAAATTAAGCGATCAAAACTTCAGATAACACGAATGACGCGAATTTCAGAAACACACATATTTCCTATTCTAACTTCAGATTTTCCTAAATTAAATGAATATAGCAACCCAATTTTTTATATAGGTTGTAATAGATAATATTCCAATTAATGTAAAAAAAATTGTATTACATGTCTTACAGAATGCAGACATTGAATCTTAAATCATGTGGAAATGACCCATAGGCGTTTTAAATTATATCATCTTAAAATCTAGATTGTAAAGCTCACTTGAGAATCATGTCTGTTTCACTATCAACGTTAATGCCATAAATCTTCGCTGGTGTGGTAATTTTCGCTTGATTTTTCGACTGTGTCTAATAAAAAAATTTCGTTCTATTACTTAAGACAAGTGCAACTTGAAAAGTTCACTGAGGAATAGAATTAAGACTATTTATCCCACCAGTAAAAATTTTGAATATAGAATAATACCTCCAGATATTATAATCTTAAAACCGTATTTCAAAAATGATTAAAATTATCTACAACTTTGGTTATTAAACACACTTCAACGATATATCTATTGTTAATAACACTGAGAAATAATACAATGACTTCAATAAATATACTATTGAATCAATGAACCTCATTCAAAATCGGATATTTTATTGATTCAAATTTATATACCACCGACTTTATAGAATCACTTTTCGGTTCAATAGTGATGTTGAAACATATTTAGTAAATACATTTGAATCAATAAAATATCTATACTCTTGAACGAGGTATATTGATTCAGTAGTTTATTTTGATGAGCATTTCAAATTTTTTCTCAATGAATAATCTAATTCAAGTTAACAGAATTGCTAGAAACTTTAAAAAATGTTAAATATACATATCCATAATAATTGAGTTGTCATTATAAAGCTATTCAAGGAGTCTCAAATTTTCTTTAACTTCATATTCAATAAACTGGATATTCGTTTTTCATTCATGAATGCTTGAGACCCTGGAAATCGCAGACTTTAGTGGTTGTATGACTAGAGTTTTCAAAAGAAAAAATGAATTTGCATAACTAAAACTGATTTCGACCATCAAGCGTTATTTAGATCAAGTTTGTCTCCCTAAATTAGAAACTATCGAAGTGACTGTTTTGTACAATGTTAGAAACATAAGAGAGATAATTGATCAATAATAGCAGAATTTATCGATGACTTGTAAAAGTAACAAGCCCAGAGGCAGTCAATATTGTCTATAATCTGGATATTAATTCGAATTAGTCAATATTTAATGTACTTGAGGACCTTAGTCATAGAAATTTGGTTATTCAAGGTAAAAAAACAAATTTTTGGGACATTGTACAGAAGATAGGAAAATATTCTTCTGACTATGGTCTTTTACTACATTTCAATTTCAGGCAAGTCTTAAATCATTACTATGTCGATTATTGTTAAGGAGATATCTTAAAATTATTGACACAAAGTTAAATCTTTTTGTCAAATTAATTTTTTAAAGAAAATCGAGTCAAAGAGAAATTATGGGACTTGGTGCTTTCAAAAATTTAGATGATATTCATAACAATTTTTATTTACCATGGGTAAAGGAAAATTCATATAGATAAAGGAACACGTGTATAAAGTCTCGTAATTATTAGTACAACTCATTAAGCATTAGGAAATAATTTTTTTTAGTTTATGTGGCTGATAAGAATTTCCTCAAATTTTGAAATTGCTATTGTTGCGTGTTATAATTTGTAAATATTATTAAAAATCTGCTGTTTCCTAATTTAAATCATTAAGGTATATACTTGTTTGTTCATTAAATGCTTGTTACATTTTAATATTTATTTAATTTGACATAAAATTGTCTAGATATTGTTAAACAAATTTGAATTCAGAGTAAAAAGAAATTAACAGCCAAATAAATCAAAACTGTGATTGACATTCGCCTATAATTGCATTTTATTTGAGTGCAATAATTTTCTTTCCTATTAATATAAAACTTTATAGAGTTATGTCATATTACAAAAACGTTACGCATATCAAACTTGCAAGATGCAAGTTAGAAACCTCTGTCTTCCAAGTGAATTTTAAAATATCGTGTGTACATATTTATAATTAAAGTATGATGATTATGTGTAAGTGTATAATTGTATCATTTTCAAACGTATCAATGTTGTCAATTCGTGGTAAATAAAAGTAAAGAATCATCCTGCAGAAAACAAAAACTGCTTACAGTGGTGGTCAAATTTTATCGGCAACAATTGCCTCGAAAAACGTCAGACGCATGTTTTTTAAAAAAGATTTTAGATAGGTTGACGTTTGAATTTTCCAATCTAGTCTTTGAAATTGTAATTCTTTTCTTAATCAATGAAACAAGGACTGGAGACATTTCAGTTTTTTAGATTAGATCAAAATATATATTTAAGAAAACAAAGTTATTTGATCAAATTAATTTACAGAAAATTAATATGTCATTGTCGTTCCTTGCAAAAAATTATTGTATGGAGGAAGGTCAATTTCAAATAATATATTATTCTTGGACTGCTTTGTGTAACTTGCAAAACTAAGTATGATGAAAATGTATTTTGCTTAAATTAAAAATTTTAAATTAAGGATGTATGTTGGCTATGTCGTTAGAAATTATGGGCTGAACGTATCAAGATTTTAATTTCAAAAATTGAAAAACATGCATTATTCAGTGATAATTATAATTTGTGACGACACAGACTACTAGATGCTCTTAAAGAAGATGCAACGTTTTAGGTCGAAAAAGCCCAATTGACTATTTATTCTATTGTATTTAAGATTTTTTGCTATAGAGGTGTTAAAAAAAGGAAGATCACAAATAAACCACGTGGAAGGAAAAATATATTGTATAATATTAGATGTCGTTCATCGCAAATTTCACAGTAAAAACTCTGGGATTAATTTTGTTGCAACTAATTTCAAGATGGGTTCTAGCTCGCTCGTAGTTGAAGTACGAAACTCGTCGATTGTTTTCGTTGCAAAACTGTAAAAATAATTGACAGTCGGTGACGCTTCGTACCCCAAGACCGAGGAAAGCAATACCTTGCGAAGTGGCACCATTCACACTACCAAGCCTAATTTAAGGTATATGGTACTTGTCTGTTTTTGCAGAACAATTAAGTTTTCTTGAACACAGCCGATCGCAACGCAAATATATACAAAATATAAAAGGTACGGCTCATTAAAATCCGTATTTTTTATAAGTAATGCATACATGCTAGAAACTGCCCCAACTTTAAAAGTTATGTGTTCCGATTGCCTTTAAATTTTCAGAGTTTGTTTGCCTATATAATAGTAGTATACCCACCAATTTATAGACTTTTATTACCATCCCCCCTTGAAGTACAGGGGGCAAAATTTGAATCCCCTGGGCAAAGCGTGTATTTTCAAATGGTCATAACTGCCTTTCTAAAAATGAGAATTGAATTTTCTATGAGTGATTCCTTAATGGTTTTTCATGCTCTTTCATTCTGTAAAGTCTATTGTTTGTCTATTGTCTATTGTAATTAAAAACAATAGACTTTACAGAATGAAAGAGCATGAAAAGCCATTAAGGAATCATTAATAGAAAATTTAATTCTCATTTGTAGAAAGGAGGTTATTGCCATTTGAAAATACCTGCTTTACCCGGGGGATGCAAATTTCAGCCCCTGTAGTTCGAGGAGGGATGGTAGTAAAAGTCTATAAATTAGTGGGTATACTACTATCATATAGACTAACAAACTCTAAAAATTTGATGGCAATCGGAAAACATAACTTTTAAAGTTGGGGCAGTTCAGGAATAATGCCCCCCATAAGACCACTCAATAATTATTTTCAATATTTCGAGAAAAATTATTCTCACTCTCAAAAGAAACAAATTCGTGATAATCGTTCTCTAAATATTATCTGATTTATTTCTCCTTTCACTTGTATCATTTTTAACTCAAAAAGAACCAAAAAATCTAAAAGGCAACTTGAGATTCAGATTTCCTTTTTTTGAACACTCTTAATGTCCAGCGTGCTACTCTAAATTAAATCACGGTCGAAAAAAAAAATATATACATATAATACAAATTATACACGTTGTCAAGATCCAAATGATCCGATTCATATTGTAATAACATGCTCATCGGCAAATAATGATGCATAATATACTTATTGAAATACACTGCAGTCCCGAAAGAAAAGTTCTCGTTATAGAGGACAAGGTGGTCCAAGAGGACAAGGTGGTCCAAGAGGACAAGAGTGTGACGCCGCTAGGTCAGCGGATTTACTTCAAAACAGCGCAGGGGTGTATGAAAAAACCGGCCTTACCCTCTGCGGTTAATCGTGTCGTCTGCTTCAATCAGCTGCAAAAATGTCGCAGGCCTTTCGCTTCAGTTCGCTTTTAGTCACTTAGTGATTTACGTTATGCGCGTTACTAAAATGTCTAAAGAAAACTAGAGGAAACGTTTATCGGTTATCTTTATCTCTGAGAGCATATACAAATCAGTGAGGGCTCGCGAATCTTTTTTAAGAAACTTCTTTAATTAAAAATTTTACCATCGTCCATTTTATATGTTATTGTTTCAAATGGAAAAAAGCTTAGCCTTACAGTTTGAATTTTTTTATTTTATTGACCGTGAAAAATGTTTGCGAACCGAGAAAAAATTAGGAAATGACTCTTATCAAGTTTGATTTTATTGAAAAAAAATATTTCCACGCTTATGATGACATTATAAAACTAAAATGGCAAAAATACAAAAACAAAATATTTTTAAGACAACACTACAACAGCAATTATTCATACAGCCTTGACTGTTTATATTATAAAGTTCATGGTATATTTTATGGTATAAAGGGTACCCCCGAAACGGCTTCTAAAGCGGGACTGCAGTGTATATTATATATTATATGAAATATGAATTAAATAAATGCTGTTATACAAATTTGTGTTTGTATCCTGAGATCATACATTTGCATTACAGGTTTAAAGTCTATAAATAAAGTTATGAATTTTATTTTCGTTTTGGTATTACCATTAATATAATAGTAATATGATTTTTTAAATTCTCTGATCTTTCCCCTACTAATTTGTCATTTTCTCTGGTCATTAATATTTAAAGAAGAAAATCCTCATCTTCTAACATTTTTAATAAAGAATATTTCATACATAGAGAACAACAATTTTAAAGTTAAATATATAAATGTTCGATTTATTTCCATGGCTGCCACTGCCTCGTTTACACTGGGACTTATCTCTGTCGCCCCATTGGACCAACTCATCCGGCATATCAGTTTTGGGTGAACCGAAGTTCCAGTGTACTTGAGAAAAGTGAAAAGGTAACCCATTTGATGACTTGATGAAGCATCTAAGAATTCAAGGGAAGTGGACAAGATTTCCAGATGAATTAAACCAAAAGATTTATTTTTTAAATCCATTTGAATTGAGTACAATCTAGTGAATTTAGAAGAACTCAAGTGAATTCATAAAATTCAAGAGAATTCCAAATATTAAAAAAAAATTAAAATGAATTCATAATAAATTATTAGGAATCGAAAGAGAATTCCAAAATGAGTGAAATTAATTCATTCGAATTGTAAAAAACATTTGAAAAGATCTTACAATACTTAAAACCCTACAGAATACATCATTTCTTGTAAATAAATTCTTTGAAATCCATTAAAATATTATTATAATCCCGTGAAATTGTATAAAATATGATGATATTTCCTAAAAGTATGTAAAATTTATTAAATAATTTTGAGAGCTTTCAAAACCTTTTTAAATTGATTGAAAATAATCGAAAAAGTAATTGAATTTCTTTAATCTTATAAAATATTTTAAAACCTTATAAGACCTGTAAAATCTTTATAACTGCCATATTTATAAGAAATTCTTTACGACCGCATGCAAATTTTTTAAATTCTCTTTAAATCATTAAATTCCTTGGAAAACCCTTGAAATTTTTAAATATACCTTGGGTATGCCTTGTGATCTTGTAAAATATCCTAATGTTAAAAAAATTCAAAATTTCTTGAAATATTTTAAAAATTCGCTAAAACATTTTGAATCCTTCGAAATATTTGAAACTTCTTGAATCTGCTTAAAGCTCTTGAAAAACTTAAAAAATTTAAAAATACCCTCATATGTTTCAAATCTTTCGAATTTCTTAACAATACTTTGAAACTGTTCAAAGCTCCAGAAAATTCCTTAAAATTTTTAAAAATACGGAAAAATCATTTAAATTCTTTGAAATGCATTTGAATTGTTGGAATATTTTTAAAATTTCTTTAAAAATTAAAAAAAAACTCTAAAACATTTAAAAAGAATTTAAGAAAATTCAGAAAAAGGTTTCTGGTTCAGGAACGAATCCAGAAAGCAAGATCCGATTTCTCTAGGGTAGTCCAAAATTTTAATTATTTTTTTATTTTCATCGCTTTTGTAACTTTTATTCAGAATCGTCAATATGTGAAGAATTTGGTTTTGCGAGCTTTTGGCACTAATTATGACTTTTTGCGGTATTTAAATACAAATTGTGCACATTACATAAAATACTACTTTTTACTCATAATGAGATGTTTAAATAAATTATTTAAATAATTGATCATGGTTCTTAGCAATGTTCTTTTAGAACAGAGTTATAAAGTCGCGGTTTTCTCCGAATTTTATTATTTACTCATAACTAAAAAACCAAAACAAAGTAAAAAATTTAACGTCAGAAAATCCGTGAATTTCTAGCAGTTATCTAAGAGAACATGGTTATCAACAATAAAAATGTGTTTAAAGAATAATGTTTGTTAACTTGAATTAATTATTTCCTCAATAAGTGAAAAGTGTACCAAAAGTTAAATATTACAGAAAAAATGGAAGTATCTGGAAAGGGGTGATAAAGACAACTGCAAAAATCTATCAGCTTTATATAAGTGCTTACATAATTTTACTTATATATGTTATACAAGAAATAAATAAAACACTTAACTTATAAGTGGAAAATTGAACTTATTTTAAGATGCAACAAAAAGAAGCATATAAAGTCTAAAACTAAGAATGTGATTTAATCATTAAAGTAATAAAACAAGAAGACAAAATTCAGGTAGTAATTACCCGAAATTAGGATGATATTTTTACTGTAAAGTTAGTTTAAGGTTGAAGTGCACTGCAACCTTACACTAACCTCCTTTCTTATCAAACCTTATAAAATGCTTGTTATAGGTCAAAATATGCAGAGAAAATTGTTTTTTACTCTTGAACTTTTTTCTGTGATCATTCTCAAGGTAAATATTTGATCCGTACATTATCTGCCTGACATCAATCCGCACTAAACTACTGAGTGATTGGTTTGATATTAAAAAAAGGTGTTAGACAAGGATTGTGTTATGTCCTTTCGGCTCTTCATTATATTTATGGGTAAGAGTTTAGGAATGGCCCTCTTCGACGTCGGATGTGTAAATCTCAGGACAGTAAAGGTACGTGGGTTAGCGATTGCAAATGATACGGTTTTTAAATTAGAGTCAATCAAAGGCAGACAGAGAATGCTGAGCAGACTAAATGTTAGTACGTAGAACGTGGGCTTCAAAATTGATTTAAAAATAAAAATAAAAATTATGGTGTTTGAAGGAAACGGTGAGAAAACAGTACGCAACATTACCTTAAACGACGAGAGAAAGAGGGGGGGGGGGTGACGGAGCAATTACCAGAAGCAAAAATATAACAAATAAATCTCAAATTGCAATGCATAATTTTGTACGTGCACCCACTGTGCTGTACGGCAGCGAGACCTTAATATACAAAGAAAAGGATAAGAGTAAATATAAAGCAGTGCGCATGCAATTCCTGCCGAGTATATGTGGTAAAAAGCTAATGGATAAGTCAATAATGACAAGATTCTCAAAGAATGTGGTGTAGAGGAAACACTTTTCAAAAAGTGTAAAAGTCATTTGTTTAGGTGGTTTGATCATGCTGAAAGAATAAAGAAACAACGATTGACGAATCAAGTGCATTTATATCAAGTAAATCGTACCGTACCCAGAGGCATACCGGGAACAAAATTAGAAGAATGTGCGAATGAGATTACATACAATCTAGATCGACAAGGCATAAAGAAACATACAAACACGAGAGCAGGGGAAGATGTATGGGTGTGAAATGAGATAAAGTTTTAAGCCAGGACAGAAAAGTGTAGAGAAATATATTTTATAAGAAATGGGTGATGAAGAAAGTCAACGGAATGCGAGACGCCTGAAAGTAAAGATTTTGGATGCTAATGGTCCCGTGTGAGAGCTTTACTTAGTGGATGTGGTTAGAATAAAAAGTATGTATCTTACTATGCATAACTTCTTAAGTACATCAGAGTTTGCATCAAATCCACTAAATAAACCATTTTTGCAACAACAAGAAACGGTTCACCTAGCTGAAGCGGTAAAAGGGCCTTTTTTACGAGTGGTCTGGACGAACTTGCGTTTTGAATTTAATTGTGTCCGTTTTCAATTCATTTTTTTTGTTAATGTTCTTATTGTCGATTCTTGAGATTTATTAGAACTCATAAATGGCAGATGTAGTAAACATGTTTATATATTGAGGGGTTGTAAGTTGTAAGGTTTTTAGAAATAATAATTTGAATCGCGGCCCTGGGAGGGCGTGAAAAGTACAGGTCGGCTTATACCCAGGAACCCTCCGCCCTTTGCGCAACGCATGTACCTACATTGTCAATAGCTTATTGTCGTAATGCCCATTGAAATCTTACCAACAATGGCTGCCAACCAATCGTATTGTTCAAACAAGCATCCTGCCTGCGGCCTAAAGAGATTGGAAACAGTCGGAAAATCGACAGATTCAACACCAGAGTCCAAAATCAGTATTATACTTTTAATCTTGCATCTCCAACACCTTTTGCAGTTTGGACCACCACGAGATTAAATTAGCGATCAACGGATTTCCTGTTGAAAATCTTTCCAGTTCCCAAGTCCTGTTCCATTTGCAGATTTTCCTTTGATAAAAAGAATTATAGAACTACTGAGGAAACCTAGAATTCTGGAAAACACAATAATAGTAAAATATAACTGAATAAAGACTTATAAATGGATGATTAAGATCAGGAGAAAAATTCACCGTATGTAAAAAAGGAGAATTTCTGAGACAAATTGAAAAGGAGTTGTAAGACTCTAATTGCCTGCATTACTTAAATCCCTTAGGGACCGTGCATAAACTGCGTTACCAAATTCGGCTTTTTTACACCCGTCCACGCCTCCCTTGTTGATGACCGCAGTTTTGTCTTTGACCCCCCCCCCCCCCCCAAACACATGGAAAATAACATAGATATCCATTAATGTTAAACATTCAAACAGGGGAAATATAGGAGGTTTTTTAACAAAAACTTCGGAATAATAAGGTAATAAAATCTTTTAAATAAAAGCAATGTACGACATTGAATCAAATATGAAACGCTTTAAATTCCTAATATTTTAAGTTCAAATATATTGCATTTTCAACAAAAAGGCGAGTTGAATTTTCGACCGAAAAAGATTACTTTAAATAAATACTTGAATTTTTAACCTACAGTGATGAATTTTAAACCCAGAAGATCAATTTTCTACCAAAAGACAAATTTTCAACAAAATACATGAATACTGATCCAAATAATTGAATTTTCAATTAAAAAAGATAAGTTTCTAATCGAACAAGATAAGTTTATATTCAAAAAAGGAAAAACGAATTTTTATCACAGTAGATCAACTTTTAGCAAAGTAGTTGAATTTATAACCAAAAAATATTAATTTTTATCTAACTTGTTCAATAATCAACCAAACTGTTGAATTTTGAAGACAAAAAGGAAATGTGATTTTTCAATAAAAAAGTTGATTATTTACCAAATTTTTAAATAAATAATTTAATTTGTAGTCAAATAGTTGAGTTTTCTATAAAATAGTCGACTTTTTAAACCGAGAATAAGAATTTTCAGTGGAAAGTTAAGTTACAACCAAATAGTTTAATATTCTACCAAACTGTTAAATTTTCAAGACAAACAGACTAGTGTTCAACAAAAAAAGTTAATTTAAAACCGAATAGTTCAACGTTCATCAATTTTAGAGATTTTAAGAGGATTTTATAAAATTTAGAAAAATTCCTACTAATTTTAAAGGATTTCATCGATTATCAAGAAATGAAAATATTTTTTCATGTAGACAATAAAGTATTTGTTAAAATTACCAAACATTTTAAGAAATTTTAGAAAACTTTAAGAAAAGGGGTTTCTACAGAACTTTGGAATATAAATAAAATTTCAAAGGATTCATAGGGAATCCGAAATTTTCAAGAGATTTTAAGGTTTTTCCAGGAATTTCAAGTAATTGCTACTTACTGGATTTTTACTATTTCCAAATATTTAAACAGAATAAAAATGATTTCAACGAATTTCTAAAGAACTTTATGGAATAAATTAAATTTGATTTCAATTAATTATTACAGATTTCAAAAATTTGGAGAGATATGTATTAATTTGAAAAATGTAAAGTGTTTAAAAGATTCTATGTTATTTTAAAAGATTGCAAAGTATTTCAAGGGATTTCCAAATTTCAAGGTTTGTAAAAGAATTTTGCAGGATTTCCAAACATTTCAATCAATTTCAAAAAAGTTCACAAGATTTAAGGGATTTAGACAAACGTGTGGGATTTTACAAATGTCAAAGGTTTTCAATGGATTTTATCAAGACAGATATCATCGAAGATATCAACGGAATTCACAGATTTTTGCTGTGTAAACTTTATTTGTGCAGAATCGCTATTTTTGTGTACTTCCATATGAGATTATGAATGGTTTAAAATAAATAATTTCTTCATACTTTCTCTACTTTTTTCATCAATTCTTTTAATATTTTTGTGACATTTATTCCAATGCTGATTATTCTATAATCACGACAAAATTATAGCGAATTCACTACAGGAAAATTATTATAGGCCTTTACAGATTTTCCTATAATATTTTTTCGTAAGGGCTATGTAATCTCATGCAATCTCTTTAAAATCTTATATACAATCGATCTCTATACAATTTCGTGTAATCTCGTACAAGTGCGATCCCATGAAATCTTTTACAATCTCAAGAAATATTTTTCAGTGTTTTGCAATCCACGTAATCTTGTGATAAAAAGTACAAAAAAATGTCGATAATTAAATTTCTCGTCGAATATCAATGGAATTTGATTTTATGCAAAATTTTCACATTCGTGAAGGATACAAAAGTTTTCTTAATTTTAATCGTATTTCAATCAACCTTTTTCTCAGACATAATTGAGATAGTTCCTGTTCAATTCGCCCCTGCTGTTGGAAAAATTCTTAACAACTTTGTAAATGAGAGAAGAATTTCTTTAGATACTTGAAAGCTTTGCCGTGATAAAAATTATCTAGAAAAAAGAGCCAACGCCTAGAATTTAAATTGGAATTATAGCAAATTTTTGAAAATTGGAATATGGAGTTAAATAAAATTATTTTTTACACTTTTTTTTTAAAAAAGTTTCGAGCATGTGTTAAATTTTTAAACATAGAAATACACTAGGAAAAAGTCTGCAAGACCCAGACATCGATATTAGAAATATACCTAATTTTGACAATTTTGACATCTGTATCTGATAAAATTCAATGTTTTAAGCTGAGTTTGAAAATTAATGTGCGAATGCGCGGGCTTTCTGAGAATAAAATTCCGAATTTTGACAATTGGTTGTAATTCTATAAAAAAAGCCTATAAAGACTCAGAACAATTTTAAACCATAAGTTATGAAGATAATTTCATTGAATAACAAAAACAGTATTTTAAATATTCGCTGTATTTTTAATGTTGATCCTTGGATCTTGGCAGGATTTTTCTAGTTAAGATCTCTTTCTGAAAATAGAAGTAAATGGAACGGAAATTATGTTTTAGAAAAAAATAAAAAAATAAAAAAATGTCCAGGAATGTTAAAAATTTGACCCTTAAAAAATTTGATAGCTCTGCCAAAATTTTGTGTTTAATTTCGAGCGCGGTTAACCAAGCTATACTCATCTATTGAGATCAAATAAATCATACTTTCATATGATTTAAATAGGCTAATTTTTCGTATTATAACGATTTTAAATTTCAGAATTATTTATTTGCGAGTTTCCGACCCACCCTAATGTATATTTACACGCGAAAAATTTTGCGAGATTTCCTGTAGGATCTGAAAATAAATCTCCTTGAGACAAAACGTGATAATAATCTTATTCCCACAGCCAAGAAGGTCTTCTCATTTGACATGATAACACTGATAAAGAACAGCGTCCTTCGTGTCTTTGCGCAGTCAGCTTCAGATCATCTTTTTTGAATTGAAACGTCTACATAGTAGAATAGAACATTAAGAATGCTAAGGCTTAAAATCTTTGGCATTAAATTCAGCAAAATTGGTCTGAATTTAAGCCATAGATAATTATTTTCAAACAACAAAGAAACTATTTTTAATTATACATCTTACTTCTGAAAGAGTTAAAAAAGTAGATGATTGCAAATTAAAGCAATAATTATAAAATAAAAAGGCTGTAGCATTTTCTTTACTATAGGTTTAGATCCATGCTTAGACCTGGGTTAAAACGTAAGTTCATATATTTGCCCGACTTCTTTTATTAATGAAATATATTATTATTTTATATAAATTTAACGAAGAATGTAGCATTTTTAACAAAAATAGTATTAATTAAAAAATTGAGTGAAAACTTAATAATTATTTAATATTTTATTGTTTCTTACACATTATGAAAACAAATTTTAACAATAAAATCAAATCGTTTTTCACATTTTAACGTGGTTTTATGATTTTTTATGATATTTTATAAAAGTATAATTTGTTGTTGATCTAGTTTTTG
>JAAAKG020045544.1:0-18702 GCA_010014905.2 Druon quercuslanigerum
GTGATTTTCGATCCAAACATCTTGGTCTTCTTCTTTCACTTGGATTTTACAAATGGTTGCCGTTTTACTTCGTATGTGAGTTCCTTGTTTTATTAGATGAGTTTTTCTATTTTCGATTACCAGATATTCTGGGGTAATTAAATATCGTTTAAATTTGTTTAAGAAAGGTTGGCCGATTATGCCCTCTTCTATGCTCGGGAAGTCTAACCTGACTACATGGAACAGATGTTTTTTATGGAAATAATTCATATAACATGCTTCTACTGATTGGTGTTCGTCATTACCGATCAAAATTTTTTTATGAAATTTAAATTTGGGAACATCGGGAATTAGATCTTCTTTTATTAAGTTTATCGCGGCTCGGGTATCTAATAGTAGTTTGTATTCTCGTCCACATCTTCGTCCTCGGATGGTGAATAATTCTCCGCAAATTGCTAAGATTCTCCTGAGTTTTGATAATGGTTTTGTTCTTTCCATTCCTTTGGGGTCATTTCTGTTGAATATACTTCTTCCGGTGGGGTTATCTCTAAAGAATCTGGATTTTGAACTTGGTGGACTTAGGGAGGTCGCTTTTGGAATTGCCCGGTCTGAAAACCCTGGGTTCTAATTTGACATTGCGAGGCGAAATGTCCGAGTTTACCGCATTTATGACAATTCATTTTGGTTTTGTCGAATTGTTGCGGGTTATGTACACGTTTGAATCCTGTAGTATTTACAAATGGTCTTTGTAGAGGGTTTGGTCTCATTATTGTCCTTGACGTAGGTCTAGGAGGTAACAGAGGTCTGGTTGTTTATGATTCTCGTAACCACATTTCCGTCTCTGCTGCATAACTTTGAGCTTCTGCTAACGTTTTTTGTTGTAGGTGTCTAACTTGTAGACCGATTTCACGTTTTAGGTTCAACAGGTTCAACAGGTTTGTTCCTTCTTGTTCTTCCATTTTTATTTTTATCTTTCGTTTTGATGATTTTGTATATTGAGCTTGGGCCGCTTAGTTTATTTCATTCATGATTTGCCTAAATCGAGCCGAAAAGTTTTGTATGGTTTCCATGTGCCCCTGTTTGCATGTTTCTAGTTTGCTTTTTAAGGAGAGTATGGAACTTGTTTGATTCAAGTTTTGTCGTAACGCGTCGAATACGTCTTCATAAGTATTTATTGAAATGAATCTAATAGCGTTTTTTGCTAACCCTATTAGTTATTTTTTGTGCCTCTACAAAATCTAGCAGGAAACCGGGTTGTGTACATTGTGCTTTTGCCTTTGGAACCTGCTTTATAAAATCTTCAACGCCTATATCATTTTGTCCGTTTAATATGTCGATAGTGCCTAGGATTTCTTTTGCAGAAATTGGGTCTTCAAGCTCTCGTTGTTCCTCCTGTGTTCTCCTAAGGTTTTTTTCAGTAGTTCTTTATTTATTTCGACTTCTCTTCGTCTTCTGACATGATGTCGTCCATTTCTGTTTCTGTTACTATTTTCGCGAGAAGCCCTATTTTAAATGCTAATTTCTGGATTTCTAATTGCATGTTCTGATTTTCCTTTCTTAATCCTGTAGTGTTTAGTGAGAGGGTTTGGAGTTGGGGGAGGATTAGCTTTAGGTCAGAGGATTCCGAGGTATTAGGTTTTGGGTCAGTCATTTTATTACAATCGGAATATTTGTTACTTGAATCAGTATAAAAACATTTTTTCGAGATTCTATAATCCCTATACTGGCTTTCGTCCAGTTTATGTCTGCGTTCCAAAACTCGTGAGTTTTGTACGTTTTAATACAGTATAATGCAACAGATCGTGTCTCAACAATCTCTAGAGTACAAAGTGAAAATTTTAATTTGTTAAGGAGTGGTAGGGCTCGCTAGCACGCGGAGTATGCCACACCCGAATCTCAAGAGTTTTACCTCCCCAAATGGTAAACTTGTAATCGTTTCTCGTTTGTCTTCTTCCTTAGACGGTTGAGAGGCTTTACACCTACTTGAGATTCGCTTTACGATTTGTACCTAGCAGTATTTTCTAACAAAACTTACAGTGATTTTGTTCCTACAATATTCGCGTCGAAGTCCGTAGAGCTGCGGCGAAGCTTTCTGGAACGCTGATCGGCTTGGTGGACGTGTCGGCTGCTTTTACTGTAGTTGGATTTTCTAGTGAATTTCTAGAAATAATTGTTTTACGTAGGATAGGGTCTACTCCATTCAACAGCTAATTTTAAGAATTATTCGGAATTTTTTTGTTAACAAAAGTCCGCGGATCCTTTGGAGTCTATTCTTTTCTAGTCGATATTGCTTCCTTTTGATTCCTTAATCGTTTTAAGCAATCCTGGCAGGATCGCCAAAATGTTATGCCGAAATAAACGTTAATGGATTTTTAAAAATGAGTCGCACCGAATTGCTTGGTACGACAATCTTTATTTCAGCAAGAGTTTACAGAATTATGACTGAAGGGCATGGATGGGAGCTCGCTTTCATAACTAGCAGATAGGGTGAGGAGGATGATAGCGTCATCCGTTACAAGCTGCAGTCATAAAAATTAATTCTAATAAAGTAACTTTTTTTGCTACTTCGCTTTCCTTAATTTTTCTACTGGAAATTAACATATCAAGTGCCGTTTGCCCTAAGATCTTCTTTTTCGTTTGTTTTTTGAAATTTGGGATAAATTGGGATAAATTATTCGACTTTTTGAAAATTAGGAATATCTGTACAGAGAATTTTTAAATTTTGAAAAAAGAGGTCTCAAAAATATTGAAAATGCGCTCACTTCTTTAAATTGCTATCAAAAATGGATGGCTAAGGCGGACTTGAATTTTTGTTAAGTACACTAAAACAGTGTACCAAGGGTCAATTCAATAGATTGATTTTTTCAAAAGTTATCATGCTCATAGACAGAGAGACATGTAGATATAAAGACATACATATAGACGCATTCGTAAAAATCTGTTTTTCGGATTCAGGAGGTCTCTAAACATGGAAATTTGAAAAAAGTTGGCGGAGGGGGGGGGGGGCAAATTGTACACAAGTCTTATTACCTTCTCTGATGAGAATGTAAAAATGTTAGACATTATTTCATTGATTAGAAATACCATCATCGAACCTTCTTAAATCCAGGGAATCTAGACGCAAACAATCATGGACGTGTGAACCATTTCCAATTAGAATACATGATATTATCTACCAGATGCGCGCAAGTATTCGCAAGCTTTTCCCTTTGTCGATATGCGGTCCCGCGATCACAGCCTGGTTACAATTCCAAGAATATCAATTTGAGGAATATCGTAAATCTGATGTTCCACATTCTCGGTTGTCGTGTAATCCAAAGAAGATTTTCAATCTCGCTGAAATGTTAAAATCCAAATACTAGAATGATTTACTCACAATTAGTTAAGTTTTTTTAGAGTACAATCGCTTTCGTCGCGTTCAGGAATTTAATACCTCGGAAGTGAGTTTTTATTATTTGCTTAAACTGAAAATTGCGCCTTTCTTGGCAATTTACAGAAGAGCCTTTTCGAATTTTAAGTTCCTATCGATTTGAGATTGTCAGCTTTTATGTTGTATTTATCGGAAATGCATAATTTTTTCTAATTCCACTTTTTTAGCCTTGATTCAGAAACACTGCAGGTCAAAAGTGGATTTTTGTTTTATTTACAAATGGTGATTACAATTTGACAGAATGTTTTTTTTTACACCAGAAAAAGTCAGACTTTATTAATTTTGCACTGCAACTCTTCAATTATAACCGACTCAGTTTATATTTTAGCAAAACTTGCAGAAAAACTTCAAGGTAGAGAAAAGTTGTGACAGACTTTTTCAACAAGTTTTCGAGATGTATGACTTTGCTAATGGAATTTCTATCATATCTCTTTTCTTTATTGCCAATAAATGAGAATTTTCGTTTTTCATACAAATAAATCCAATTTTCACTTTACGAGGCGGAGGACACGATGCATCCTGGCATGTATTCAACATATCAGAATTAAATTCATAATAAGAGCAGAGAAAAATACAATGATAATCTTTTTGAGAGTAACGAGTTTTTAAATTTTCAAACAAAAGCCGCCTTGATATTGCCAGTTTTAGCCTAAGTTTTCACTAACTTCAAGAGTGGTTCACTTTTCACTACTGTAGCTTTAGCAGGTCAGTTTGATAAGAAGGCAGCTTGTAAGCCTATATCTTTCATACTTCGATACAAGTATAAATAAATCTTTGTCAATTTTCAATTAAAAATACATGGTCTAGCAAAAAGAATTAAATTCGACTTCAGTATCTATCCGCTTAAAAATAATTGACATGTTTTTAGCTTTTTAGCAGAAATCATCATGGGATTAAACAGAATTTAAAGGAAGTGATTTGTTTGACGTAAAAATTAATCGCATGGTAAGCGCAAAAAGATCACATGGTTTTGTAGGCAAAGTATCGTGCATTTGATCGTATTTAAACTTTTCTCAATAGTTTTTATTCGCAGATACTATGTTATGTGCGTGCGAAACTTACGCGTTAGATAGTCCTTTACCTTCCCGCCTTCCTGCCCCCCATGAATCGTTGGAAAAAGGTTCATGTCAGACCTTAGTTATTTGTGTGGCCAGTCATAGGGCTGCCTTCTGGCCCAACATAACACGTTAGAAAGAGGGTCTCGTCAGATCTAAGTTATTTCTGTGGCCAGTCATAGGGCTGCAATCCCGCCCCAATGCTACGTTGAAAAAGGAGTTCGGTGTCATGAGGTATTTCTGTGGCTAGTTATAGGTGTTCCTTCCCAACCTCTATGAGACGTTGGAAAGGGGAAAGTTTGTCACTTAACTTATTTATGTCGCCAGTAGCAGGGGTGCCTTGCCGCCCCTCATGACACGTTGGAAAAAGGAAGCGCCAGACCTAAGATATTTCTGTGCCAGGCATAAGGCTGCCTTTGAAAAGGGGTCGTTTTCGAGCCATTTTATTTATGTGACTAGTCCCAGGGTGTCATCTCCGCCCCTCATGACACGTTAGAAGAAAGGTCGTGTGTTAGAAAGGTTTGGAAGGGGCTAGTGTGTTACGTAATTTATTTCTGTTGCCATTAATCAGGATGCCTTCCCGCTCTCTAACAGACGTTGAAAAAGGTGTCATGTTTGACACAAGCTATCGCTGTGTCTATTATCAGGGGCGCCTTCCCGCTCGATTTTTCCTACTGTAGACGATTGGTAAGAGTTGTGCTTAGACTGTCGAACTCTTTAAAGTATATCACTGCTCAACTATCCTCTGCCTTCATAATTCCACTAGAATCTGTAACTTCAGTAAAAGGACTAGATTTATTTAAAGACCTAACAGAGTCCGAGTAATCTTTCAATTCTACATTTTCTTGAATAGTACAGACCAGTGTAAGATCTTCTTAAAGTTCTCATGCCGGACTTTCGCGAGTTGCTAAACATTTATCCATGTTAGAGGTAAAAGGATTGTCTTCACTACTACAACCCACTTCCTCAAGAGTTTCTTCATCGTCTACGTCATCATTGTCTACCTTGACTTTGCAACGCAGCATAAGCATCAAGTTGTGCACAATTTATAATACTTATGAGTTCAGTGTAGTTCGGAGTTCCAGTAACACTATCAAACACCAGTTCGGAGATGAAACATCGGGTCTTGATCATTCGTGGAAATTTTAACGAGTGATTCTCCTTAAACTTAGCTACTGAAATGTCTAATTGTATCTGCATTCATAGAATACGATAAATGCACTCTTATAAGGAAAAGTTTCTCATGGTACAGTGCGTACACTGTAAAAAATTTCTTTGGGAATTTTTCCCAAAATTGTGTTGAAGCTAATTTTCACAAATTTTAGGGAATTTTCCCCAGCATTTAGTAGGGAAAATTACTAAAACATCTTGTGGAATATTAAACAAAATGTGGTGAATTTTCCCTATGCTTTAGTGGAGAAAATTTCTCTATGATATTGTGTAATAATAATTAAACTTTAGCCAATTTTCCCGAATTTTTAAATATGAAAAATTTCCCAAAATTTGTTGAATATTGCCTATAAGTTTGCGAAAATAGATAGTCACTATTTAAGGAAACCGCCCTAAACTGTTTTGGAATATTAAATAAAACTGTTCAATTTTCTTCAAGATTTGGTGGGGAACATATCCTTTACTCAACATTTCGGGAATTTATGTAAGGTAAAATTCACCAACATTTATGGAATAATAATAAAAAAGCAAGTTCAGCTCGATGGTAGCTATAGAAGAACTGAGCTCTGAAGGAACTGCCATGCTGGCCACGGGGGTTGCGTGTCGACTGTTCTCTTAAACACTAGACGCGTCATTGCCGTGACCCTACCAGCTCAGAGCCGCAAGAATAAAATAAAGGTGGTAGCGATATCTGAACTGCACCGTGCTACGTAGGATTCTACTAGTATACTATTGTTAACTAATTGATCAAAAACTATTTTTCTTATCAATTTCGACTACACCTGAAAGATTAAACTTTATTTACACATGTTGTTAGAAATTGATAACCGTGGATCGGGGGAGGGACGATCAATAAACAACCCGGAGTAATAAGCAGACTTGTTTATTGATAGCAAAGTAGGTGAGCACGGTTTACATAAGGATGTCAGATTAAGATGGAAAATGATGTCAAGGTAGGATAGAGCTCGGTGTCGACAAAGCAATGGAGCAGATTCACTGGTTAGTTTTCTTAAGGCACGACAGGACAGGATCATACAGATGGCATCTGTAAAAGCAGAATGACATTTAACGAGCGCTTGCGGCTCGTTAAGTTGCTAGGCAGTCACGCCTCCATAAAGAGATGAGAGCTTAGCGAGAACTATTAGCTCGCTAAGGTGCTAGGCATTAAAAGACCCCATGTGTAATTAAGATATTAACGAGCACGGTTGGCTCGATAAATTGCTAGGCGTGTAAGGCTTCCATAGGTGCAGAAAATCTTAAGGATCATTGATAGCTATATAAATTGCTAGGCGTGTAAAGCCTCCATAGATGAACAACCTCAAAACAAAACAAAGTCGTGAGAATATTTTAAAATTTATTTAATTGAGTTTAAATCCAACTCAAATTTGTCTTTTAACATATGCCACCCGCCCTCGTCGCTTCCGGTGACGAATGAACTTCTGACGCCGTCGTGACAGGGAGCGGGCATAATTTCACAATGGCTCTCGTGATCGTTGAAGTGCTAGTTTTAATCTTTACTACTCGGACAACGTTATCAAAGCCAGGAAGCAACTTCATCACTCACCCTGAAGTCCATTTGGCTGGAGGGTACCGATCATCCATGATCAGGACCAAGTCGCTCTCTTGGATCGGGTTTGAAGTTTGACTAAGTCGTTACCACCGAGATAGTCGATTTGTTCGTAAAAGCTCTAATTTGGGTTCTGGGAGAAGCAATAATGGTTCTCCAATAAGAAATTGTCCTGGAGTTAGAATGTTTAAGTCTTCAGGATCCTCAGTCAGAGCGCATAATGGCTTCGAGTTTAGGATGGCTTTAATTTGAGTTAAGACTGTAGATAGCTCCACGTAATTTAAAATAGTTTCACCAATCACTCGTCGTAGATAGTGCTTCATTGATTTGTCTGCAGCCTAAAATTTTTCACCGAAATGAGGTGCTGCGGGAGGATTAAAAACCCATCTCGTTCCATCAGTAGCGATCAGAGAGGCGATATCGCGGAGTTCTGAGGAGTTCAGCGAAAAAAGCTTTTCAAGCTCCTTATCCGCTCCCTTAAAATTAGTGCCACAATCACTGTTCAAGGCGGCGCAGATTCCTCGCCTTACGGTAAACCGCTTATAGGCCGCGAGAAATGCCTCTGTAGAATAGTCAGTGAGAAGCTCTAAATAGATTGCTAAAGTGGCATGACCGACGAACAAGGCAATCCATGATTTATAGGTTCGAGTAGTTCTACCTTTCCAAGTCTTTAGTGAAAACGGGCCCGCATAGTCGACGCCTGAGTGTAAGAAGGGTTGAGAGGGATATACTCTGGATGCAGGAAGCTGGCCCAATAATTGCTGGGCTTGCGTGCGTCGATGTCGAGTGCATATAATACTTTAAGGATGAACGAGCGAATTGGTACGCGACCTCCAATAATCCAATAGTTGTGCCGGATCAAATTAAGCGTGCCCCGTGTTGAACCGTGAACAGTCTTATAATGAGCATCACAAATAATTAAAGTCGTTAACGTTGATCCCTTTGGAAGAATATATGGATGTTTTGTTGCGTAATGCAATAATGAGTTCTTTAACCGTCCACCAACACGTAGTAGACTGTGCCCATCGACAAAGCGGGTGAAGCCGCAGAAGAGAATTTGCTTTCGGAAGTTCTCTCTTGTTGATGAGGGTGTGAACTTCACAACCAAAATGCTCGTATTGCGTGTGACTGATACATTATTTTCCAGCCTTATCTAGCTCATCAGGGAGTGTAGAGTCGTTAAGGGCTTCGGCGATTTCTTCAGAAGAATGTGCGTGATTTTTTGACATATAGCAGTGATTCGCAGGAGCTGTTTGAGTGTTAAATAACGATTAAGGAGGTCCCAGCTTGTTCGTTGAACTAAAATATGTCGAATTTTAGGAGTAGGTTGTGATCGTTGTTCCAGTTCCGAGGCGACCCCGTTGTGTCTTGGGATCAAGGTTGTTCAGTTCAATGACTCTTCAGCGAGCCAGGATGGACCTGTCCACCAGATTGAATGCATTTAAAGCTCTACGACTGTTAATCCCCTCGTAGCACAGTCGGCCGGATTAGTTTTTCCCGAAATCTGTTTCTACTGAGCATGCGGAGGAATTTCCTGAATAAGGCAGACGCGATTGTGCACGTATTCTTTCCATTTTGAGGGATGACTGTTGATACACGAGAAAACAATGGATGGTTCTGTCCAGAGGTAACATTTTATTTCTTGAAGGTTTAAGACATTTAAGCAATGGTTGACAAGCTTCGTCAGCATAACTGTTGCTGCGAGTTCCAATCTCGGAATAGTCATTTGCTTTAACAGGGCGACTTTGGATTTCGAGCAGAGCAGTGAAACAGCCACGCGATTATTCCATGGTTGAGTTCTGAGGTAAACTGAAGCTGCCATAGCTAGTTGCAAGGCATCGCAAAATCCATGCAGCTTTGTTTCAATGTTAGCTCCAGATCCAACCCACCGCGGAATGCATAAATTGTCTAATCCATCGAAGGTTTTTAAAAGACGTTTCCATGATTGTAATTGCGGTGGGGCTAACGGATCATCCCAATTAATCTTGATAGTCCACAATTCTTGCATGGAAATTTTGAATTGTATTAATAGTGGTGATAATAACCCCAGGGGGTCAAAGAATTGAGCAATCTTCGACAAAACAACACGTTTAGTGATTGTCGCTGCGATGGAAGGTGATAAATTGAAATGAAAATTGTCCGATGATGAGTTCCATGAAAGACCTAAGGTATGCACGATGTCATCCTTGATTTAGGTGGATGGCGTGCTAACTCGATGTGTTGATGGAACCGATTCAAGGATTTTTGGATCATTGCTGATCCATTTTTTCAATGGGAATCCGCCGGCCATGCAAAGTTGATTAACTTGAGATGCTACTTGTTGAGCCTCTTCAATAGTCGTTGCGCCTCCAAAAATGTCATCCACGTAACGTTTTTTTGTTAGAGCATCCACAGCCAATGGAAATTTCGTTCCTTCATCATGAGCGAGCTGGAGCATTGTCCTTAGCGCCAGAAACGGAGCACAGGCGAGACCATAAATAACAGTGGTGAGCTGATATTTCACCAAGTGTTGGTCCTCTATCCACATGATGCGTTGAAAATTTCAGTGAGTTGGATGTACCTTGATTTGTCTGTACATCTTCTCAATATTTGTTGAGAAGACGTATTTATGTCACCTGAACCAAAGGAGAACGTCGAATAAGTTCGTTTGAAGCTTAGCGCCTGTATGAAGAATTTCATTCAATGGCATTCCTGTCAAAACACGACAGGATCCATTGAAAACAACTCTGTGTTTAGTGATAGAGCCAGATTCTCGTATCACTCCGTGATGCGGAAGATAAAGGATTGGTTTCGGTTTAACCTCCTCTTCAGGAGCTTTTATCATATGCTGGAGATCCTGATATTTCCTCAGGAATGATGAGTATGCTTGCCGGTAGGTTGGATTTAGTTCAAACTTTCGCTGAAGACCTTTTAGCATTTGTAACGCTGCGGGCTTGGAATCTCCTAGTTGGTCGGTTGACTCTTTGAATGGTAGCTGAACTACGTATCTACCAGTTGAGTCTCGTGTTATTGTAGATACAAAATGCTCCTTACACTGTTGGTCAGCGGGTGATAATGCTTTGGTGAACGAGGATGCAATTTTCTCTTGGTGCCAGAATCCCTCAAGTGCATAGTGTAGAGTTTCATCGATCGAACAATGATACGACTGAACTTGACAGCTAGGAGAAGAAAGGTTAAAGGGACCGGGGACAACCCATCCGAACTTGGTAAGTTGAGCCACTGGGGAATCGGCCAATCCTTTAATGAGAGGTCTTTCAAGGAGATGACCATAGTAATCTGCACCGATGATGATGTCAATACGCTCTGAGAAGCTGGGATCTGCCAAGGGCAAGTCTCTGAGATGGAACTAATCAGTGTGGGGGATGCGTACTATAGGAATCATGGAGGTCAGTCTTGGAAGAATGTGAGTGTCCAATGTCATTTCTATAGAAGAATCGAAATGTGATTGAACTAAAGAGATACTTCAGAGTCTTGATCCAATAATTCTCTGACTGTAACTGCGTCATTGTGAGCATTCATGATTTTTAATTGAACAGTAGCCAAAAGAACAACCGAGTTGGGCTTAAATTCCTGATGAATGTGATTGACTTTTTTGCGCTGATTCCTCTACTGAGTTCTGTTGACCTCTGGATGATGACTCTGGTTTTATCTGAAAATCTGTCTAATGGAGAGTAGTGTGGTGCCGTCGTTCATATGTAAAACATATTCCTGGAAGATCGACAGCTAGCTATTCGATGACGGTGTAAACAGTTAAAGCACAATTGATTAGAGAGTACGAAGTCTTTACGTTGCTTTGTCGTCTTTTGTTGATATTGGGAACAATGAGCTAGGTAATGGTCTGATGAGTATAACGGACATGACCCATCTGTGGCTTCGCGACATTGATTTCCTTAATTAACACTTGCAAAGTGCAAGTGTCGTGTGGATCAAGAGTTTGGAGCTGACGATCGTCCTGGATGTGAGTACACGAAGGCTTGAAGAGACAGCAGTCTGCTCATTGAAAATTCTCGAAAAATTGTCCAGGTAGGTGGATCCTTGGATGACCCGAGATGAAGTTCCCACGCCTTTACGGATCCGGAGTCCAGTCTCTGGCTAGTCATAAAAATCAAGATGTCATCCCATTGATCGACTGGTCGTAATGCGTCCAAACACAACTGTGCGGTGAACGTGAACGTGTTTGAAAGTAACAGCTTTTCGAACTCCACGTTTATTAAAAAATACTGTTAGAAACTAGCAAGGAAGCGTTTTATGTAAGAATCTGTTGAAATAAAAGCAGCAAATAATGAAATATAAATACTTATTAATCGTAAAATTTCTTAATAGAATATCAAATAAGCAGGCATTTTTTTTAAATTCTAAAATATCATTTTCATACTCTTCAAAAAAGTTATTTTGTTTCTTTATTAAAAAAATATCTGTAAAACTACATATAGAATAAGAAAAGATATTATACATTAAATTTTAGTCACTAACGAGAAGATGTTCAGAGTTGGAATTTTTTCTTACATATCAAAATTCCCTGCTGACAGACCATTGGATGACTATTAATTTACCAAAGCATTATTCAGAAGAAACGAAATTTTAACTAAAAAAATATGAATTTTCTACCAAGAAGATTTATTTTGTACAAAAAGAATGATTTTTTAACAAGTCGTTCAACTTTTAACCAAGTAGTTGAATTTTTGACTGTTAATAATTCAACTATTAAGAATTGAATTAATTTATAAATTCAATCTTTAACAGCTGAATTTCCACTTGTTTAAAATCGATTTTGAATTTTCTTCTATTTTCAAACGTTCAAAATTCCATTAACAGTCATTCAATGAAATTTGGAACGTTGAAAATTCAGAAGAGTTTAATTTTCGGTCGCATTATAATGTGGTTTACTTTTGATTACTAAAAATGAAACAATTTTAAAATTTAACAGTTTGAACTTTTGAATTTCAATGCCCAGGAAACATTCTGAGAACTGGGGAAAGCCCGGGAAATGACCGGGAATTTCTTCCGGCAATGAAAGGGGCTACCCTGGAATTGTCTAGGAACATCCACAATATCTGGTCTACGCTCAGCGAATTTTAGTTACTTTCGCCGTCCTTTTACATTTTCCCTGGGATCAACGAAAATAATCAAATACATCAAAGAGTTTTATTCTCTAAATAAACATGGTGGGAAAATATGCTTCCTATCCTTATTAATAGAAAACAATTTTGATTTACACTAAATTCTTCATGAAATGTACGTTTTTCATTTTTCACAACTTTTTTGGATACGTTACTCGATTTTTAATATTAAAAAATATGCTGCATACCAACTAAAACTATTTATAAAAAAATAAAAAATTAAAATTCATACTTTAGGAGAAAGGACTAGACACCGAATTTCATTGACTCAAAATTTAGAGATCATTAAAAAATGTGATCTGCAAACAAATCTTCTACAAGAACTTTAGGTTAAAATTGTTTATTCTACCTCAGAATATTTCAAAATTATGATTTACAAAACATTTTTTTCGAAATTTTCAAATTTTAAATGGTACAGTAATTTTGTACGATCAATCTCAGATTGTTCGTTTGTAATTGCTTGAATTATACAATTTTACAACTATTACATTCTCCACTTTCAAACCACATAGTATCCTTTCCGTTCACCCGGTCCAATAGGGATAACTTCAGTTTTATGTATTGGAATTTCTTTATCACAAATATAATAGCTCTCACTTTCATATTAGAATTGACTTAAAACACCAACTTGAAAGTGATGACCAATGATAGATGATTTCAGATGTAAATAATAATAATAAACTACATAGTTAAATAATTGATAAAATAGTATCACTTACCCTCAAATATGTCTTTTTGTGATTTCTCCAAAGCTAATATATTGCACAAGTTATGATCTGTGCACAATTACGTCACCTACGCAGTCTATATGTATATATTATACATCTATGCAAACGCTCATACGAATTTGAGACCTGGACTCCCAATACTGCTAGAGAATACTACTGAATCCCAGAAGGATTCCCATACTCTATTTGAGGTAGTACTCAGGAGAATTACTCAGTGTACAGGATTTATAAAAACCTGCGAATTTTAAAATATGCTACGTGGGGGGGGGGGGTCGAAAAATATTTTTCCGAAAATGTTGATGGCCCACACGTATTCCGATGCCTTTCTGTCTAAAAATATGGAGTACCAAGTTTGGTTCAAAAATATTAATATTTAGGGTAATCCACAGATTATTAAATTACTGAAATGTACCGTAAGTTAACTAATTATTTCCTTTGATCATGTATGTTCTGTTTACAGACATAATGGGTATCGAAATAATGAAGTTTGTTCAGACTACAGATTTTTTAATAAAAAAACGGCCAAAAACCAATAAAGTCACAACTTAAAAATAAATTTAGGCAGAAAAAAGTTGCCACATGCAAAGGAAAAAAAAGAAATTATGTCTGCCTGAGTATGGTTCCACGTAGTCCTGCCAGGGCTATAGTTCCACGGACTGTTGATTTTTCCCCAATCTGAAACGGAATTCAGGTATATACTGTATAAGCGATTGTTTATTTCAAATCTCCTTAACATATCAGGCAATGGGAGCTCAATTTTCCCAAGATGCCTTTGTGGCGGGCTGCTTCGCAAACCACACTCCCTGAAGCCTTCTTTACTGCCTTTACGAGGTGCTCTACGGTCTGTGAATAGCAGGGCAGGTCACTGAGAACTAGCGGTGAAGTCCCTCCTGCATCTAATTGCTGCAGGTCTTCTTCCACCAGATATGCAATGAGAGGTAGCTCAGTGATGCTGCGCTTTTTACATCCACGAAATCACCTTTATGTATTCTTTGGCAGGAAATTGAATTTTGGGCACCATGAAGCGACGAAATTTCATACCTTTTTCCTGACGTGCCTAAAGGATGATTTTTAAAGCCCGATAGCTATACGTACCTTTTGTCAAATAGCGCTGCCAGCAGAACGATTCCAAGATGTGCGTAAAATCCATTTTTTTGGATAACAGGGTCAACAATATCCAGTTTTGATCTTATTACTTAACGGCTCCTTTGAATGAGTTCATACAGATGCGGCACTTCATCAATGTATTTTGGCTACGTTTCAGTTAAAAACCATAAAGGAACGTACACTCTCATTACGTACAGCATCAGGGTCTTCAGAGATTCAGTAGGGTTTTTAATGCTTACGTAGAGACGTAGGACTCTCGCGGCTGTTGTTAGCCATCGCGAGTGAGCGATTTTACCAGGTTTTCTATTTGCTATTTCAGCACAACATTCACCTGCGGGTATTCCGTAGCTGATTTGAAACAGGTACTTCTGTTTGCAACTCTACATGTCTACGTCAACTGCAGGGTTTTGGAAAGGGATGCTTTGGAACTTCACGACAGGTAGTTCCTTGCAGTCATGTAGCTGATTAACGATCGGTCCCGAAAATTCGCTAGGGCTCATATTTGAGCAATTTTAAAGGGCGGTTAAGATGCTCCTCAAATAAGTGAATAAACCCTTTAACATGGCCTACATTTACGTTCGTTCTATCTGATCCTAAGGCTGTCAACTCGTCCAGAATGATGTTATTTTTCTGTAGGTAGTTGATGATTGCATCACGAATGGCACAGGCCGATCCAAAGATAGGAGAAATGTGCCCTAAATAATGGCCACCTGGTTCTTGCACGAGAACTATATGTTCCTTAATTTTGGTCTCTATACGTTTTTAGTAGCTCCTATAGCCTCTAACATTAAAGTTTTTTTCCTTTTGACCGCAATAATACAAATCTTTTAGTGGATGGAATCCAGCCCTAACAATCATAGCACCACTTCTAGGCGATATTCCAGTTCTATTACAGGTAGACTCGGCGGTCCTGACATAGACGCTTCCTTCAATGTAGCGGCGTCCCTCTCCTTGTCCTAAATATTAATATCTTTGACCCAAACTTGGTACGCTATCATTTTAGACAGAAAGGCATCGTAAAACGTTTTGGCCACCAATGTTTTCGGCAAAAAGACTTTTACGACCCCCCCCCCCCTCCGCTAATTCTTCGTATGACATATGTGAAATCTATGCCCCGACGTTTAATGCTATTCACGGAAAAAGGGCATATATGTCTATGCGCCCTTCTTCCATCCAAAGCCTCAGTTGTGAGTAAAGGTTAATCGTATCTTGTTTTCTGCTTGCTGATTATATTCGAAACATTGAGATTACGCTGCCGAGTCTTAGTAACACAAGGCATTCCCATCATATACAATACCTTAAGATCTACTTTTCGTTTCTCTGTCCTATCCCTGGCGGACCGAAGGAACCGAAAGGAGTCTCTAGAAAGTACCCTCAAGGACCTCACTAAGCCCCCCTTAGGTTTTTTCTTAAAAAACTCAAAGAACATTAAGATCAACATTTAAATTGATGAAATTCGAATTCTACGTTAAAATTTCTATTAATATTTCCATAAATTTTTGAAAATGTCATTACCTTCTGCTGAAAGTAAATTCAAGCCCATCCATAATACCTAAAGTAGTATGTTGCGCGCGAAGTTTAAATATAAAATTCAAAATCGGAAAATAAATGTAAATAATCATATGTAATAATTAAATTAACGTAAAAAAGAAGCTGATATTTTAAATTAGCAAGTAGACTGTAAAATTTTCGTTGGAGTCGTTTAGTGATGCCGTCGAGCGATATTTCCCGGTATCGACACGATCCCGGCTCAATCCCAGCCTCCCGTATCGGGTTTGTATCGTGTCGATTTTAGCTCGACTCGACTTTGGATGGGAAGTCGATATATCGGCTCGGGATCGTGTCGGGTTTTCGATACTCCTTCGGCAGATGTGTTCTTCTCACTTGAACCAAGCGGAGAAGCTAGAGTGAAAATGCTGAAATTTATTTTCCCCATAGTGGAAGATTTTTACTGTGGCTATTTTCAACCTACATTCAATTTAGAATTTTTTTAATGGAAAAGAATATATTTTTCACTATGTGGCAATATTAGACTGTTTATTTGAAAAAAGCAAATATTAAAGTTTTAAATAGAATTCATTCAATTGATTCTTTACAATTTCAGAGTACAAATTTTCAACCAAAATATTTAAACAAAACAAAAAAAAAATGTTCAAAAATAGACGATGTTGTTGGAAGACACTGTCATTTGCAACGAAGAAAGATAAATTTTCCACTAACAATAATAAAGTTAAAATCCAAAAGACTAATTTAAACTTTCCTTCCAAGAGTTTAATTTGCAAACCCAATATGTAAGATAAATTATCAATATAAACTTCACTAGTTCAATTTTCAATGAAAAATGGATCGGTTAAATTGTTACTTAAGAAAATTAATTTTTAACCTAAAAATAGAGTTTTCAACAAAATAGTTAAATCCCTCAACCAATCAATTGAAATTTTAATCAAGTAGTACAACTTTTAACAAAGTACATAGACATAGAGGAAAAATTTTTAATCAAGAAAATAAATTTCGTACCAGAAATGTAACAGTTATATTTTCAATTAAAGATTAATTTTCTACTTAAAAAAGAAACTTCTAAAAAAAATTTGTATTTTCAATTAATGAAATTACTTTTGAAGTAAAATGATGAACCATGAACTACAATAATTAAATTTTTTATTGTAAAATAAATTCTTAACAAAGAGGAATGTTTTTTTAAAGTAATAGATAACTTTGGTTGCGAATTCAATCGTTTGGCTAAAAAATGTATCTTTTTCTTCAAACTTCAATATGGGGTTGTAAGTGAATCTGTTTAGGCTAAGCTTAATTTTGTCGTTGTTGAAAATTTAGCTGATTTAATTATTTGGTTAAGCATTCCTTCGTTTAAGTTAAAAATCTACTTTTGTCTAAAAAATCAGACCTTTTAGCTTAAAAACTTAACACAATCGTCGAAAATTTGTATCTCTCTTGATAGACAATTCATCTTTTTTATTTGAGCATTAAACAGTTTCTTATTCATTTCATTTTATTTTTTACACCTGAACGATCCCTGTCCACATGTCAGATTGTAAATAATTTTTATGTTTCCTTAATATGTCTATGATTTGGAAATCAGCAAAGACTTATTTAATATTTAAATGTTTCTACATTTAATAAATCTATAAAATTTTTCAACTTAATATATTCAGAAGGGTGATTCATTTTATAGGGCAAAACAAATTGTTTTTAAATCTTAAAAAAGGGCCTAAATTATTTATGAACAGGGGAAATGAGATGATTTTTTTACGGAAATAGAAAAATAAATTCTTTTAAATAAAATTAATCTGGGTAATATGTTAAATGCAATATAAAACGCTTTAAATTTCTAACATTTCTGGTAAACATATTACACATTCAAAAAAATGAATGAATTTTGTAAGAAACAGTACGAATTTTAATTAAAAACATTAGATTTAGAACCAAAAAAGGTGTTTTCAACAAATTATTGAAACTTTCAACTTAATATATGAATTTTCTAATAAAATGAAGAATATTCAAACAAAAAAGAACTTAATTTTTAATAAAGTAGTTATATATTGAATATTTCGTGATGATTTTAAATTATTTGAAAAATAGTTCAGTAGGTACGAAAGATGATAAACCTTTTATAATAATTTTATAAATTGCAAAGAATTTTACAAAAATTCAGAGGTTTTGTAGAATTTCAAAGAATGAAAAATAATTTCAACGATTCAGGGGAATATGCGGTTTGAAAGAATTTCTTAATATTTGAAAGAACTTTCATATGATATATAAGATTTTATAATATTGAAGAAAATTTCAAAGGATTTCAGAGGATTCCCAAGATTTACAAATATTTTAAACTATTTTTGACAAATTTTATAAGATTTTATAAGATTTTAAAGGATTTCAATAAATTTAAGGGAATATAAAGTTTTTTGACGGAATTTTAACGGATTTTATAACATTTAATTGCATTTCAAAGAATTTATTTACAGGAATTGAGGAATCTCAAAAGATTTTCAAATATTTTCAACTGAGTTCAGAATTTGGAAGGTATTTCAAATAGTCATAAAGATTTTACGGTATTTCAAAAAAATTACTGGAATTTTCAAGCACTTCAAAAACTATTAATAAAGTTTCAAAAAAAATTCTGGAATTCTTACATTTATTAAATATTTAGTTCAACAATATTAAATTTTAAAGGTTTAAGAGTAATCAATGTTGAAAGCTTTCGAAATTATACTTGAGATTTTTTTATAAATTTTTTCAATTCTAATATTAAAAAAAAACTTTTTCATATAGAAATTTATCTATTTTAGTAGAAATTTAATTATTTATTTATTATTTTTATTATTAAAGCTTAAGGCCACATCAACTACAAGGCCATTAGCGACCACAATTACAGGCAAGTTTTACGAAGAAGCGTACATTGAAAATTCTTTCAAATTAATGAGGATAATATTTCAGTAGGTTTTTATAGTATTGACAAAATTATAATTGATTTAAAATACCTATTTCATTAAGAAAACCTAGTACTTGTTGGAATGAATTTGCATCCGTA
>JAAAKG020045555.1:3172-18535 GCA_010014905.2 Druon quercuslanigerum
ATGATTTTGTTAAAAAATTATTTCTTTTTGTTTGAAAATTAATCCTTTTGGTTTAAAATTCAATTATTGCACTTGAAGGTTCATTATTTTAGTTGAAAATTAATAACAGCATAAAAATTTGCCTTTTTTTCGGAAGAAAAGTAATTTTTTTGACTAGAAATTTAATTATTCCATTTTTGGTTGAAAACTGATCGTCTTTATTTACAACTTTAACTATTTGGTTGAAAATTTGTATTTTTTGATTGAAAATTCGACTTTTTGGTTGTAAGTGAAACTCTTGTATGAAAAATTCATCGTTTTGGTAGAAAATTGATTTTTCTTGTTAACAATTCAACGATTTGGATGAAAATTAGTCTCTTTTTAATTAAAAATTCAACTTTTTCGTTTAAAATCCATACGTTTTGTTAACAATTGATTTTTTTTTGCAGAAAATTATCTCTTTTTTTGCTAATTAATCTTTTTAAGCGAAAGTTAAATTATTGCATTATTCTTATGTAACTGATTTTTTTTTAGTTCAAAATTGAACTATATTGTTGAAAATTTGCCTACATCTCAGATGAAATTTCAACTTTTTAGTTAAAAATTTATTTATTTGTTTAAAAATTTTTAAATTTATTTATTCCACTTCAAGATTAATTATTTAAGTTTTATTTTGAAAATTAATCCTTTTGGTTTAAAATTCAATTATTTCACTTGAAGGTCCATTATTTTAGTTGAAAATTTGCCTTTTTTGTATAAAATTAATTCTCTTTTAACTGGACATTTAATTTTGGTTGAAATTGAAACTCTTTTTTTTAACTTCGTCTTTTTGGTTTAAAATTCATCTATTTAAGTAAAAGATTAATAATTTTATTAAAAAATTCTTCGACTGAAATTTTTTGTTTGCAAAATTAATTTTTTTAACCATAAATTTACTTTTAACGTTTTTTAGTTGACAAATGATTTTGTTCAGTTCATTAATCTTCTTCGATGAAAATTCAATTATTTGGTGTAAACATTTGTCTGTAAAATCTTTTCGAATTAAACCTATTAACTGAATTATTAGAATCTGATGAAGAAAAAAACATTATTCATAATAAACTCGCGAAACTGTTGAAAAATATGCCTGGGAAAAGCTTTAATATAGTTGGAAAAAACCTAAAATTTTTGTCCTGAGATTTAAGTAGACACCCTGGTAATATAGGTGAAATTATTTTAAAAATGTGACAATATTTTCTGCAGCAAGTTCACGATTCGAGTGATACGGCGAGTGCAGGAAGTCCGGCAAACACGATCTCAAGCACGACTCCAGCAGCGACAGCTTCCTCGACAACAGCGGGTGGTCTGACAGTTTCTTTTTCGCAATCGACAGATCAAAAAGGCGGCGAAAAAGTCTCGGCGGACATCTCGGTTGTTTCTCTAGGAGCCAGCTCGACTATGACCACTCAACCTTTGACATCGAGCGCACCTCCGAGTAGTAATCGGGAAGATTACGACAGTTCTGCCACGGTAAGACCACCTGGACTTTACTTTACTTACTTTTTTTCTTACAATCAATTTAGGGACCGTACTGTACGTCATTTTTATTTTTTCAAAAATCGTTTCCTAGTTTTGAACAGGGTTTCCGAGAATTTCGTTTTCAGAATTTTAAATAAATAAATGTCTTTTCTACTATAAAAGATTGCTTTTTAACAAAATACTTCAGTTTTCAACAAAATAATTAAATGCTTTTAAGAAGAGTTGAATTTTCAACCAAAAAAGATGAAATTTGTGACAAAAAAAAAGAATTTTAAAACCAAAAAGACGAATTTTCAACAAATAAAGATTTTTCACTGAAGAAAGAATTATAAGTTTATCTAAATTGTTGAACCTTCAATGTCAGAAGACGAAGTTTGTCTAGAGAAATTGAATTTTCAAACAAAAATATGCCAATAATTAATTAACAAACATGAAATTTTTAATGCAAGAAATTTATTTTTTTCCAAAAAAAGGAGAATTTTCTACTAAAAAAAATCAATCATAGAGTTACATTTTCCGTTTACAAATTAATTTTAAACAAAAAATAAAGGGCTTTTCCACGGAACAGTTAAATTTTAAAACAAAGACAAAAGCCTTCAATACAATTTTTTTTTAACAAAATAGTTGAATACTCAAGCAAAGAAAAATAATTTTTAACCAATAAGTGGCATTTTCATTTAAAAAAATTGAAATTTATACTAAAACAAATGAATTTCTGAATCAAAAAGATAAATATTGAATAAAAAATGTAACATTTTCCGTTAAAAAAGATTCAACTGACTTTTCAAGATCAAAACTTTTAAAAAAAAATGGAATTTTTAATCTAAAAAGACGACTTTTTAGCAACAACAGAATTTTTAGCCAAATTGTTGAATAATTTGCCAAATAGGTGCATTATTATTATTTTATTATTTCGAAACAACAGTCAAATTTTCTGTTAAAAAAATTTTTATCAGACTTTTCACGATCAAAATATGAATTCTAGGAAAAAAATTGAATTTTCAATCCAAAAAGGCGAATTTTTTCTACTAAAAAAGAATAATTTTTAACAAAATATGTGAATTCTCTACCAAATAGTTGCATTTTTATACAAGAAAGATGAAATTTGTACTAAAGCAGGTGAATTTAAAAAAGACTACTTTTTTTGTTTAAGTTGAACTTCCATCCAGAAAATATTTTAGTTAATTTTTCAACATCAAAATATAAATTTGAAACAATAAGTAAATGTCTAACAAAATAGTTAAATTTTCAAGAAAAAAGTATGACTTCTTTAAAAAATAGACTTCCTACCAAAAAAAAGCAATTTCTCTTAAAACAGCTGAATTATGTAATCAAAAAAAAAAAAAATTCTAAAACAATATTTGAATTTTCATCCAGAAAAGATTTTAGTTTTCTTTTTTCAACACCAAAATATTAAATATGAACAAAAAGTAAATTTTCTGCGAAATAGTACTACTTTCAACAAAGAGTTATCAACCAAAAAATATGACTTGCCAAAAAAATTCTGCTAAAGCAGTTGAATTTTAAAATAAAAAAGAGAAACTTTCAAAAAAAAGAGTTAAATTTTTAACCGAACAATTGCATTTCTATTTAAGAAGGATGACATTTTTTCTGAAACAAAAGGAATTAAAAAAAAAAACTTGAATAAACTCATTAAATCTTCATCCACAAACGAGTCCAGTTGACTTTCCAACACCAAAATAAGAATTTTAAACAATAAGTTAAGTTTCTGCTAAATAATCCAATTTTTAATCAAAAAGTTTGACCTTTTCTCAAAATTTTTTTAAATTTTCAACCAAATTGTATGCTTATCAAAGAAAAAGAAAAATTTAAAAAAGAGTTGAATTTTCCTTCAAAAAGTAAATTTTCTAGGAAATAGATTGAATTTTCAACAAATTTTTATTCAAGAAAGATGCCATATTCCTACTGAAAAAGATGAACTTTTACATGAAAAAGAAAAGTTTATATCTAAAAAAGATTTTAGTTTATTTATTGTCAGCAACAAAATATGATTTTTAAACAAAAGGTTAATGTTCTGCGAAAAGAGCTGAATTTTAAACCTAAAAAAGATTTCAATTGACTTTTCAACACAAAAAAAAGAATTTTTAACAAAAAGTAAATTTTCTAGGAAATAGATTGAATTTTCAACAAAAAGTTTTCAAATAATAAAGATTTCACTTTAATTAATATTAGCAACAAAATATGAATTTTAAACAAAAGCTTAATATTCTACGAAAAGAGTTGAATTTTTAACCCAATAAAGAGTAATTTAAATAAAAACAGTTGAATGTTCATCCAAAAAAGGATGTCTTTTTAAGAATAATGTTAAACTTTGAATCACATAAAAAGAATTTATATTTAAAAAGATAATGTTCAGGAGAAAGTTTTTGCCAAAAATACGTAAATGAGTGAAGGGCGCTTCTCCCTTAAAACGGTACATAATTTAATTACGGTCCCTTTTTCTTCTGGTTAAATGAATGGTATTAATGAATGTCTAAAATGGAATAAAGATAAAATTTCGTCAATTTGAGAGGGCCATCTGATAGAGTCACGGTGCTTGTTCCAGGAGACGGCGGACGAAGGTCAGGGAGGTGCCGACGTGGACAACAGTGTCGTGTTGAGCGTGACCACCACCAGCAGTTCAAATACTTCGGGAGTAGCTCAGCATCAGCAGTCCCAGCAACAGCAGCCAAGACAGCAACAACAGCAGCATCAACAGCAACCTGCGCCCAGTCATTCGCCCTCGACGACGAGCAACACGAATCCGCTCACGGTCAAGGATCTGATGTTGGGCGTGATAGAAATGCAGCTCAAGAGAAACCCGAACAGTCCCGCGAATACCGGCAGCTCCTCCGTTCCCATCAGTTCCGGCACACCCACCATTTCCAGTATCCTGAACACGGACCACCGGAACGACATCACCTTTGTCCGGGAGTACAAACACTCGGCGAACATTCCCCAGGCGACGCCAAATCGGGAATCGAGTCTGGCCACTCTCTCGGTCGTTTCTAGTCCTCATCACGGACACAGATCCGTGCCCAGTCCTCAGCAAATCGGTCAAATGCAAGCGACCATCACCCCCTGTCCGCCCTCGGCACCCAGCCAACTCCAGCAGCAACCCTCCTCGGATCTACTGCCGAAGGAGGGCCTCGTCGTGATGCAGGTTCAACAGGCACTCCGCGAAACCGAGGGAACTCTGGATCTGAGCATCAAGAAGCCCCGCCAGGACTACAACTCGCTTCAACCGCCGCCTCACAAACCCGTGGGTCCTCTCTATCGTCCCGAGCCACCACCCGGAGCCTACTATCATCCCCACTCGCACTCGGAGCAGGGCCGAGGCGCAAAAAGTCCCCTCTACGTCTCGTCGCCGCGACCTCAGGCGCCTCTCACTCCCAAGATGCTGTCCAAGGTGGCAGCACCGCCTCATCCGAAGCTGTCGCCGAAACTCAGCACGATCGGCAGCGGCGGCCACAAGGGCGGCTCAATCACTCATGGAACGCCAGTTTCGGGCGCGCGGTACGAGGGTCTCCTGCGAATGACACCGCCGGGCAGTGTAAGTGTGAGTGTGAATGCGAGCCAGGGCGGTGTTCCCAAGGAGACGGGGGGATCCATCACCCAGGGCACGCCCGTGCATCCCTTCGTCGTGGACAAGCGAGGTGCTCCCATGTACGACTATCATCGCTCGATCCGACACTCGCCCGTCTCGACGGGGGGACAGGTACAGCAGAATAATACTGGAGTCGTCGTGACGCCGAGCCAACAGCAGCAACAGCAGCAGCAGCAGCAGTACAACTCGTATCCAGCGAGACCGCCACCGAGCTACACGATAGAGCAGCAGTTGTCGTCGCGACAGATCATCATGAACGACTACATCACGAGTCAGCAGATGCACGCGCGAGGACGGGGCACGAGCACGTCGGAGACGCCGGTAAAGAACGAGCCGCCCTCGTCGTCGAGCCTCTATTATGCGGCGGGCACTCCACCGCCGCAGACGCACACACAGCCAAGACAGGGGGTCATTCAGAGGCACAACACACAAAAACCGCCACCACCGCCGATTCTCTATCAGCCCTCGGGAGCACTCGATGCTTTTGCGAGTCTGGTGGATGTGGCGGCCCAGCAGCCGAGTTTGCCGGTACCGCATGTGCCCCATGTACCCCATGTACATCCGGCGACGAGCTCGAGTGGCCACGAGGGTCTCGGCAAGACGATGGCCGATCGGCTGATGGCTGATCGTTATGTGGATAACAATCGGGCCTTTCGGGAGCAGGAGATGAGGATCCAGGAACAGCATCATCGGTTGGCTGCTATACAGCAGGAACACAGAATGGCGGCTGCGCATCATCAACAGCAGAGGGATCGGGAGAGGTGAGATTTTTTTTTTTTGCTTCTTGACATTTTTCATTATTTATCTTGAGAGCATGCTTCATTTTTTTATTATTATTTTTTTTTTTATTTGTAATATTAAATTGAGTAACAGTGATTCTTCATTTGTAAAAGTAGCTTGATATTACTGTATTGAACTATTTTCTTGAAAATTCGTTTTTCTATTTTTTATTTGAAAATAATTTTTCTAACTGAGAACACTTAACAATTCTGTTTTTGGTTTAAAATCGAACGGTTTTAGTTGAAAATGCAAGTGCATGGTAGAAAATTCATGTGCTTTAATAAAAATTTCTTCTTTTTCGTTGAAATTCCGTTGTCTTTATTAAAAGTGTAAGTCTTTTTTAGTTGAAATAATGCATGAAATTTAAAAAAAAAATACTTTTTCAACTTTTAACTTTTCAATTAGTTAAACTTTTAACCCAAAAAAATGTTTAATCTCAATCTAAAATAGTTTCATTCGCCTAAAATAAACGTGTCTTCAGAAAAGTTTTCAATTTTCTACCAAGCAGTTGAATTTTTTAGTAAAAAAAAACGAACTTTCTGCGAAACCGTTGAATTTTTAATCCGAAATTATAAATTTTCAACAAAAAAGTTAATATTATACCAACTAGTTAAATCTTCTACCAAAGCAGTTGAGTTTTTAACGAGAAAATATGAATTTTCAATGAAAATGATAAATCATAAAAAAAGGAATTTCTATCAAAGTTCAACTGTCGACCACAAAATATTTGTATTCAAATCCAAAATAGTTGAATTATTCACCTAAAATAGACGTATCTTGAACAAAGTACTTAATTTTCTACCAATCAGTTGAATTTACAAGTGAAAAAAAGTTCATTTTTAACAAATTAGTTGAATTTCCTACTAAAATACTTGAATTTTTAACCCAAAACGAGTAATTTTTTACAAGAAAGTTATTTTTCTAACAAATAGTGGAGTTCTATACGAAAACAGATAAATTTTCAAAGAATGACAATTTTTTAATCAATAAAGAAAAAAAAAGTCTACCAAATTGTTGAATTTTTTAGGTCAAAACGCGAATTTTCCTGTAAATAGTTTAATTTCTAATCAGAAGTTATGAATTTTTAACAAGAAACTTAATTTTCTATCAAACAGTTGAATTTTCAACAATATGATTGAGTTTTCTGTCGAATGAATTAAATGCAAATAAAATTATGAATCATCAAATCAAAAAAAATTAATGTTTAAGAAAAATAATCCAAGTTTCAAGAAGTAAATATTTTTAATCTAAATTCAAAATAGTTTCATTCGCTTAAAATAGACGTATCTTCAACAAAGCATTTAATTTTCTATAAAGCAGTTGAAATTGCAACCCATTTGTAACAAATTGTTAAATTTTCTAGTGAAAAAAACGAATTTTTTACAAAGCAGTTAAATGTTTAATCCATAAATATGAAGTTTTAACAAAAAAGTTAATTTTGAACCAAATAGTTGAAATTACTACCAAAAGTATTTGAATTTTCAACTAAAAAATATAATTTTCAAACAAAAATAGAATAAATAAATTAATGATTTAAAAAAATGATTTTTTAGTTAAAAATACTAATTTCTGTTCTTAAACGTCAAAAAAACAAACAAAGTTTTACAAAAATTATGAATTTAATGACTGAATGATAATCTGAAAAATCTTATTACATTTTTATTATTAGAAATACCAGTTTTCGAAGGAAAACAGTAACACATTATAATAGTTTGTGTAAAATTGTGAATCTTCTCATAAACCTAATGTTTTTTTTGTTTTAAATAACTAGAATTGTACACAAATTTAAAATTTCTTTCAAAATCAAATGATTTTGTAAAACTAAAATTATTTCCGGTGTATACCGCTAAAATGACATGAAATTGTTAAAAACTTGCGAATCGTCTGCAAAATGGAATTTTTTAATCAAAAATATCAATTTACCGCGAAAAATAGTTATAATGATATTTGTTTTAAAATACCAATTGCATGTGAAATACACAAACATAACATAAATTTGTTAAAAATTGGTAAATATTCTTTGAAATATAATTATTTTTGATTGAAAATACAAATAATTTTGGACAAAAGACACTAAAATAACAGAAAATTTTACAGTTTTTTTTTTAAATTTATACGGATTTCTATATTTACTTGTTTCTGTTAAGCCAATTTTCATAATTAGTTCTGAAATCACTTTTTTCATATACTTTCATCAGGGTGGCTACTTAAAAAATTTTAGCTTGAATTTGAGCTTGAACAATTACAAATTAGAAACTTTTGAAATCCAATATTTTTCATAAAAAATATTTTTATTTGATCAACTGTTAATAGAAATTAATTCATGATTTTGAAAATTGAACTGTACTTTAAGGATTAAAAAGGGAATAATAATTGATTTTACAAGACGATTCGGAATCAGTTCACAATTTTTAATTGTTCTATTAATCTATTTACCCAAATTTAATTTTGAAGTCAAATTAAGGAAGTTTAACAAATATTTAGAAGATTTGAAAACATTCAAAACTAATTTTAAAATTTGAAATGATTTCAAATAAAGAATCAAAAATATTTTCTATGGAAATTAAAAATGAATTGCTTTTATTTTGAAAAGTTAAAAATTTGTTCAGTTTAAAAATGTTAGTAGTTTTCATTAGCAGCTCAGTTTTTGTTAATTAGAATGGAACTTATTTTAGCTTTAGGGTTAGATTTTTTAAATTCCGTTGACCTTGAAAAATTAATCCTTTTTAAGTTAAAAATTCAACTAATCTAATAGAAAATTCAACTGTTTAGTAGATAATGGACTTTTTTGTTAAAAATGCAACTGTTTTATTTGGGTTACAAAAACATCTGTTTTGTTAGAAAAATGAGCTATTTGGTAGAAAATTAACTTTTTTTGTTAAAAAACTATATTATTGGATTGAAAAATCAACTATTTTTACCATATTTTTGTCTTTATTGACTCAAAAATATTTCTTCGTTAAAAGTCCAACTCTTCATTTTTTTTTGGTTGATGCTTTAGTTTAAAATTCATCTGCCTGGTTGAAAATTTAATTATTTGTTTAAAATGTCTTGTATTTCGTTGAAAGTTTGTCTATTTTGTTGAAATTGCAATATTTTTACTAGAAATATTAGGATTTCGAAGCGTTTCAAATAAAATTCAAGTTTGATAATATATTTTTCTGCATTTTTGAAATACAAAGGAATGATAAGGTTGAATTTTTGGGAAGAAACTCTTTTTTTTTTTTTAATCATTTCTAATAATATAACAAAAATTTGTTGAATAGGGAAAGAGACCTGGCTCACCTGAGAGAGAAGGAAGAACAAAGAGTGCAGCGCGAGAAGGAAATGCAACACGAACATCGTATGGCTATCCAGCAGCAGCAACAACAGCAGCAGCAACAGCACCATCTCCAACGAGAGAAAGAAATGCAACAAGAGCACAGACTCGCTCAGCACGTTCAGCAGCGAGAAAAAGAGATGCAACACGTCGAGCATCGTCTCTCGGTCCAGCAACAGCAGCAACGAGAGAAGGAAATCCAGCACAGCGATCACCGATTCTCGGTGCATCAGCAGCGCGAAAAGGAGATTCAACAGCAGATGGCAGCTGCTCAGCGCGAGAAGGAACACCAGGAGCATCGAATGGCTGTTCAGCAGCGCGAGAAGGAGATACATCAGCAGCAACAGCAGCAACAGCAGCAGCAACATCAGCAGGAGCACAGACTCGCGGTACAACAGCAACGCGAGAAGGAAATGCAGCAGCAACATGCCGAGCATCGAATTGCCGAGCATCGGATTGCGGCTCAGCAGCACCGAGATCGGGAACTCGCTCATCTGCATCAGCAACAGCAGCAGCAGCAGCTCCAACAGCAGATGCAGCAGCAGCAGCGATTCGAGGCCGAGAGACGACACATTGTGCATGCAATCTACAGGGATCAGCACCAGCAGCAACAGCAGCAGCATCTGGAGAGGGAGCCTTCCAGGGTGATGGGATCCGGATTTCCTCAATCATCGAGGCATCAGCAGCAGCAACCACAACAGCAGCAGCAGCAGCAACAACAGCAGCAACAGCAGCAGCAACAAGCGCCCTCGAGGCAAAATCAACAGCAGACTGGAAGCCAACAGTCTGGCGATGGTTCATCTACTCTCACTGCCGCGAGCCTCATCGATGCCATCATCACGCATCAGATCAATCAAAGTACTAATGATAATTCGGCGGGCACACCGTCTTCGAATAATCAACCTACGAGGCCCGGTGATCGTCTCTTTCAGGTATGATTTCTTTATCATCTGAGAACAAAATTATTGTCCCAGGAATCAAATAATTTTGGTTGAGCAGTTAATGCGATGTACAACTTACTACAAGAATAGGCAACTTTTGAAATTGATATATACAATCAATTTCAAAAGTTGCCTATCTTTAAAATGATTTATGAAATCGACAAAAAAAGATTTATTTTTAATTTCTGTAAATATTGATGGAGGCTTCTAAGGACACTTCAGAAAAAAGATAATTTAGGTTAAAATTGTTTATTTAACAGTTGTTAGTTTAAGGTTTAGTTTTTTCTTTGTCTTTAGGGAAAAGTTACAATTTTCATTTAATCCTAATGATCAAGGCCTCATTTTATAGTTCGAAGGATTCTCTAAATTTCTATTTGTTTTGATTTTATTTTAAAAAAAATTACTTGAGAAATCTTACAGTTATTATTGTTATAAACAATCATAGTTTAAATTGTAATTAACACCATCCAAATAGAATTGTAGAGAATCCTTCAAAGCATAAAATAAGGCCTTGATCATTAAGAATAAATAAGAATTGTAAATTTTCCCTAAAGAGAAAGAAAAAACTACATCTTCAATTAACTACTGTTAATTGAAAAATTTTCAAGATTTCCGGAAATCAATAATAGATCTATTTTTTTTTTTCGACAAAATTTTGTTCGCAAGTGTTGATTTGTTTATGGAAGTAACGTAGGTTTTAGGTGAAACCCGATTTTACGGAGATAATGAATCAACAATTGAAATATAAAAGTGATTTTTAGAATGCCTGATCTATTAAGCCGGGAAATGCGCCTATTTGAATTTTATGTGACAGTTAATCCGGGTATTATTAAATTTTTAAACTGAGGAAGATTCCATTTTTAACCGAAATTGGAATCATTAAACTTTTAATTTAAAAAAATAATAATTCTAAATTATAAAAAAATGGATTTTCTGCCAAATGTTGTTAATTTTTGTTACTAATTATTAAACTTTTAAGAAAAAATGAGAAATTTGCGATACAAAAAGACGAATTTTCAAGAAAGTACAAAAATTCTCAATCCAAAAGTTGCATTTACAACTAAACTGGATCAATGTTTAAAAAAAACGAATTTAAAAAAAAATAGTTCAATTTTAAAGAAGTTGAATTTTTACTTTAAAAAGAACCATTTTCGATAAAAAATGGAATTTGTAAATTTTCAATTACCAAAGTAATTTCTTAACCAAAAAAAAAGGAAAACCAAAGTGATGAATTTTTAACTAAAATTTTGAATCGCCAATCTAAGAAAGTAGTTCAATTTCAAAAACTCCTTTTTAAATTTGTTACTAAAAAGATCAAATTTCCATCTAACAGATTAATTTTCTACTAAAAAAAACGAATTTTCAATAAAATTTTAGAATTCCTAACCAAAAAATTGATTTTTTAAAAAAGAAAATTTATTTTTTATTGTTCATGAAACCTTTTTTTTTTAATCTTCAACCAAAAGGATGAAATTTTTAACTAGAAGATTAATTTTTTACCGAAAAAAACGAGTTTTTGTCAAAATTCCAGAATTCTCAATAAAAAAAGACTAATTTGCAACACAATTTTAATATTATAAACCAAAAAAGTTGAATTTTTAAGAAAGAATTTCTTTTTAAATTTTTTGATAAATGAGTTCAACTTTAAAACCTAATTGTTAAATTTGTAACTAAAAGAAGAATTTTTCAACCAAAAGATTAATTTTCGACCGTAAAAAGCGAATTTTTAACAAATTTGAGGAATTTTCAACCAAAAAGATGAATTATCAACTAAAAAACATAAATTTTTAAACAAAAAGATTAATTTACTATATAAATAGACAAATTTATAACAAAATTTAAGAATTTTCAATCAAAAATATAAAATTTTCAACTAAAAGATTAATTTTCTTCCGAAAGAAATGAACTTTTAAACATATTCAAGAATTCTCAACTGAAAAGTTTAATTTTCAACTAAAAAATATGAATTAAAAAAAAAAAAGATTAATTTAACACCAAAAAAGACGAATTTTTCAATGAATTTCAAGAACTTTCAACCAAAAACTTGAATATTAAAAAAGATACATTTTTTATAAAAAGATGAATTTTTACAGAATGAAAGAAAATTGTATTTCTTTATTTTAAAGAGAGAGGTTCAACTTTAAGGCCTTGTTTTTTAATTTTTAAACCAAAATATGCATTTTTGAACAAAAAGATTACTTCTCTACCGAGAAAAACGAATTTTGGATCAAATTCAAGAATTTTCAACCAAAGAGTTGAGTTTTTAACTAAAAGAATTTTTAAAGAAAAAAATTCATTACCTACCAAAAAAGACGAATGTTTAAGAAAATTCAAGAATTCTGAACCAAAAAGTTGAATTTTTATAAAAGAAATTTTTTTAACAACATTTTAAAGAAATTAGTTCAGTTTTAAAACCTGTTTTTACAATTTTATATTCAAAAAGAATAATTTTCTACCGAGGAAAACGAATTTTTAACAAAATTCAAGGATTGTCAAGCAATTTTCAACTAAAAGATGAATTTTTAAACAAAAAGATTAATTCACTATAAATAAACGATGTAACAAAATTCAAGAATTCTGAACCAAAGTTAAATTTTCAACTAAAAAAGATGAATTCTTAAAAAAAAAGTTTTTTAAAATCAAAAAAATTAAAAGAGGAAGTCATTCAGTTTGAAGAGAAAATATTTAATATTTTCCAACAAAAGGGGCTAAAATTTTCAACATATTATGTAATTTTTCAAATAAAAAAAAGATCAGTTTTCAACCAAAAATAAAAAAAGCAAATAAAAGAAAAATTTGCAACCAAAGAAAAGGAACTTCAACCGTTAAAATTTCAATCCAAAAATAGTCGAATTAAAAAAAAAAATAAGTCGATTTTTCTGCATAACAGTTGGTTTTTTAATTTTAAAAAAAGGTGTTGTTTTTTTAATTTGCTATAAAAAATAGAAAAACTTTTGAAAATATGTACTTTAAGAAGCAGTACTTGAAATACTAAAACATTTTTTTCAAACGAATAATTTTCTCTTTTAATTTATTTCACAAATGAACTATAAACTTTGATTAGTAATTTGTCTGAAAAAGGCTATTTTTCATAAATTAAATTTGAATTAAAAAAAAAAAAGAATGGTGACCCGAACAGTAAGCGCACTCGGGTGTTTTGTGAACTCTTCGATTGCTCAGATCCTCCTTTTTTCTTTGATTTATCTATCATCAGGGTTCTAACGAAAGATGGTTTGGTTGATTTCTCTGTTGTTTTTTGTTCGTCCAGGGATTTCAGAGAGACAGTCCCGCAGAGCCGAACGGAGTAGCTCACAGTCCTGCCAGTGATAATAATCCTGTAAATAGCGGACCTGGAGGAGGAAGTGGAGGGCTCAGTGGAAATAAAGGTGTCACTCTTGGAGAACATATTGATCATATTGTCACCAAAGATTACGGACCTCCACTTTCGTCTTATCGACCCTACACAGGGTGAGTAGATTCTCTTTTCTGTATACTATATATGTATAATACAGGATGTCTTTACCTGACCGGGAAAACCTGGAAAACCTGAAAAAGTCAGGGATTTTTCAGGGTGGCGACTTGACCGGGAATTTACTTCTGATCGTAGCAAACTTCAATTTTTCATTATTTTATTCATTTAAAATATAATTTCGCATGAAACAGGGATTTTTTTAATGAATTAAAACTGGGATTTAGAAGAAAAGAGTTTAAAAATCCGATCCACGTAGAAATTTTTCACATTTTAAAAGTAGTTCCTTCTTCCAAATTTTAGAAAAAGAAAATACTTTGAAGTAGTTTTTCGTGGAGAAGTAGTATTTCGAAGAGGAAATAGTTCTGAATAACATAATTTTTTTAAACATTTTTCTTTGGGAATTTACATTTTTTTTTCTTGAAAAAAATGCAACTACTTGCGTTTAAAAGCTAAACTCTTTTGTTAAAAATTAATTTTTTTGTTGGAAGAATTGTCGTTTTAATTGAAAATTCATCTCTTTTTGAAAATGAAACTACTTTGTTAAAAAACTGGATTTTCAACTAAAAATTTAAATATACTAGTAGCACATTTAATTCTTTTTCTGAAAATTTTGGTTCAAGTTTGATCTTTTTTGGATGAAAATTCCACTATTTGGTTAAGAATTAAATTATTTTTTTAATTTGTGTAATTTGTGGAAAATTCGTCTTTTTTGTAGAAAATTAATCCTTTTTGAAAATTCATCTTCTTGGTGGGTATAAAACTGAACTATTCCTGTGGAAAATTCATTATTTTCGTTGAAAATATTCACAAGTTTAGTTGAAAGTTAATTTTTTCAACTGAAAATTTAACTCTTGCATTTTGAGTGGAAAAAGGGACCTTTTCTAGTTGAAAATTTTACAATTTGGATGTAAGTTTGTCTTTTTTAATTCACAATTTATTTCCTTCATATTATCACTTTTTTTGTTTAGTAAAAATTTTTTTAGTAGCAATTCGTCTTTTTTTTAGGAGAAAATGATTTTTTTCTTTGAAAGTTACATCATATTAATTATCACGAATTCTCTGAATATTTCATGAGTTCTCTGAATTTCTTAGTTTCTTTGAATATCACAAACTTTCTAAATTTATTGAATTTTCTGAATTTCTTTGAATATCAAAAATATCCTAAATTTCTTGAATTATATAAATTTTTTATATATTTTTTTCTTATATCATGAATTCTCTGAATTTCTAACTTTCTTTTTGAATATCACGAATTCTTTGAATTTCTTAATTTCTTTGTATATCACGAATTTTCTGAATTTCTTGAATTCTTTGAATTTCTTGAATTCTAGGAATTGATTGAATTCTCAAAATTTCATTGAATATAGCGAATTTTCTGAATTTGTGGAATTCTTTGAATGTAATTAATTTTACGAATTAAATAAATTCTTTGAATTTAATCAATTCTTTGAATTTCATAAATTCTTTGAATTTCATCATTCTTTGAATTTCATAAATTCTTTGAATTTCATAAATTCTTTGAATTTCATAAATTCTTTGAATTTCATAAATTCTTTGAATTTTATAAATTCTTTGATTTTCAAAAGTTCTTTGAATTTCATCAATTCTTTGAATTTCATAAATTCTTTGAATTTCATAAATTCTTTAAATTATACAAATTCTTTGAATTTTACAAATTCTTTGAATTTTACAAATTCTTTGAATTTTACAAATTCTTTGAATTTTACAAATTCTTTGAATTTTACAA